>PVKA01010724.1:0-63382 GCA_004027165.1 Ctenomys sociabilis
ATAAATATGTTATATGACAGACAAATATAAGAATGCATTTGCAAAGCATAAATTCTTAAATACTTTAGGATATGTTTGTCTAATATTTAACTGCTAATACCACCAAATAAACACTCTAGGCACAGATAACATAAAAGCTTATGAAAATTTAAAATAACATCATATTGCTATATAAAATAGTTGCTTATTACTTGACAGAAAATCAAAAGTGAATTGCTCAGTTAATGACTACATAAAAATACTCAAAGAACTATATATTCTTAAAAATAAATGTATAAATACTAACTTTTCATGTTTATACCTGTTAGAATTTTAGTGTGGTAAAGCTTAAAACTGCTATTGGGGTTCCGAGGAGATGGCTCAGGGAAATAAGTGCTTCCCTGGCAAGCGCAAGGGTCTGAGTTCAATCCTCAGTTACGCAAAAATAAAACAAAAACAAACCCTACTATTGATTCATGAACTTTTTCTTGACATGAATCTTGTTCTGGAACACAAATTCTGCTAATATATATATGAATATGTGAGTGAAAAGAATTATACAAATCAAAGAACAATAATCATAAGGCCAGACTCACTTATATCCATAAAAACAGATCACATTTTCTTATTTTAAGAGGAGCACTTTCAGTTTATGAAAATTTAGTAGAAGTTTTGTTACAAGTTATAAATAGAAAAGCAAATATACTGAAGAGCTGTTTTATTGAGATTTCAGCAATCTGAATATCAAGGGACATATTTTCTTTCTATTAGGTATATTAATTATCTATCAGAATATCAAGATCCTTTGTGTGTACAAACATTTGGATTTTATTTTTGTTTTATTGAAGTACAAATATCAATGAGACAGTTTTAAGATACCTTGACGAGATGGATTTGATAAATTAATACATTGCAAACTGTTTTCATAATTTTTTGGTATCATAGAAGGTGCATACATGATATTATACTTACAGACATTATTATACCGTATGTCTCTTATCATTAAATAGAGTGTAGCTGTTTGAGTATCTTATTTTTTATACTTGAATTACATCAAAGATTCAATAATTAATACTTTCTACCTTGTTATTTTCCTAGTGGTTGTCTATAGTACTAGAAGCCGACATAATATACTGTCCAACCACCATTAGTGCAAATCTTGTCTCTCATAGAATTAAAACATTTGGATTTTAATAAATAAGCACGGTTTTGGTCTTACTGTATAAATTATTAGATAAATGTAATGCTTTTAATGAAAAGCTCTGGTAGCTATGTTTGATAGAACTGCCAAAGTCATTGGCATTCATGAAGCTATTAAGCATGAGGAGTTATGCTTGAGATCAGCATTGTTTGCGAGAACAAATGATATGTGTTTATGTTTTGTTTGACTAGCAATGACAACTGAACTGTAAATTCTTCTAGTTTCTAATTGCAATTCTATCATAAGGCTTCATGGTTATATTAATAAAATATATTGATAAAACAAAATGTTACATAAAATACTATAAAGCCACAGTGTTTACATAACAATGGAAATATTATTCAGCCTATCGGAAATACATAACGATTTCTTCCTCAATCCAGATAATTTATTTCTGTAGTTTCTATTAAACTTGATGGAGAACAATTCAAAAAAATTATAATCAGAAAAGGTAAATGCTTTAAATTTGTTCAGGAGCTTTAGCCAAACACCCAGTGCCACTAAAGACATTCATGAGAAAAGATTTTCAGAAGTGCTTCAGGAAGTATCAAGAAGGTTCAAACAATTGCATTCCAAGTAAGGGAGAGAAATTCCATGGCAGCCTATGTCAATGTGTCTTTTACTTTAATAAATCCTTTGTAATTTAAAGGAATAATTCAGTATACTAAATGTTCACTGTGTTTTTTTATTGCAATTGTAGAATATAACTAGCATTCTTTCACAAATGATAAATACACTATTTTAGACTTCAGTGTGTTGCTGTGGTTATTTTAATATTTTCCTACAATCACATAAAATCTTTACTTCAGAATATTAGGAAAATACTGCAACATTTTAAATGTAGATATTGCATATGAAAAGTACACTAAATCTAATTATGATTAAAGACATAGGAAATAATTTTTTAAGTATTTTAAGTAAAAATGACATTGTAGTGCTCATAAGGAAGATACTACTAAAGTATGTGAGAAATTAGTACTTGCTCTCTGTATTCTATGCAATTTGATATTTTCTTTTTCTTATGTAACTCATTGCACATTAAGAAGTCTTTGAAGCACAGTAAAATAACTCTAATATATACTGTTGAGCAAGTTTTAGCTTTAAACAATGAACCATTTGCCCAAATCACCTAGATAGTCAGTTGCAAGGCCAGATCCCAATTCCTGGCCCTTAAGATTGTATGCTGTTAGACATGTTTGCGAATGAGCAGGGATAAGAAGTATGGAGCAGGAAATAGATCAGGACTGAACAGAATTACTTTCATTCTTGCTTCATTAGGTTTAGGAGTAATCAATATACTTGAAGCATTTTCTCTGTCCCAGAAGAGTTGGCCATAGGCATACTAGTCTAATTGCACCAATGGAGTCAAAACATTTGTCTACACACTACTGTTACTAGTTTTTATACTAATTTTCCAGGCCATCTATCTCTAAATGATTAGGGTTAAAAATAAGGCAGTTTTAAGGTAAAATCTCTTGATAGAGATTGTTGGTGCTACTTTAAGGGAATCATTTATTTTCATTAATATTTTTCAACCAAAAGCATGAGTCTATATATATTTATATTTCAGTATTGAAGCTAATATATTTCTTTAAATTCTATCTTGGTAAGTTTATGTTTCAGGAAGTAATGGAATAAAGGTACTCATTCCTGACCTCAAAAATTTCCATGAAGTCTGTTGTGTAGTTTATAAGTCATCCTAATTCTCACAGGAACTGGATACTTAAGTGACTGAAGGAAAAGGCATACATGAAAGTCTTGTAAAGAGTGGAAAATTCACTAATTTGGATACCTATAAATAAATAACAGTTATTATGCCCTGGAGCATTGTAATGTCTGGGAAGTGACCCTCAGGTACATGTACACTGCCTTAGGTTTTTCATCAAGACTTTGAAGGAAATGCATTCCTATTTGACATCTGAGAAATTTGAGAGATCAGCTTATCAGGAGTTGGACTGGAATAGACAGAAAACTCACCAAGATTAAACCTATCATTTATATTACATACCATGTTTCTTTTCTCCTGAGCACCTAAAACATACTCTCCCTAAAATTTGAAACCTAAGTGATATAAATGCAATCATCTTGCTCATGTTCAAATGACTCATATAATACAGTACATTCTCAGTATTTTATAATTAGACTTGGCATTATTTATTAAATATATTAAAATTTTATTTGTTTTGTTTTTTAACTTATTTCATGTACTTTTTAATTATACAAATAAATAATACTGAAAATAATAAAATATGTTCCATCTCCAAAACTTCAGAAAATGTTTACAGTTCAGTTTGATAGTTTACTAATATAAATTTATTTATTGTAACGATAATTTTTTGTAAGTGTAATGTAAACATATTTCATAAATGTCACATGAAATATTGAAATTTATACTCACTTTTATGAATTTTTTACTATTTTGATTTATAATGAACAAATATTTTGAAGATGAGTGTACATTTTACTATCTATATGGCCTTTCAATATTTACTCTATATACTCATTTGTATATTTTGAAAATAAATCAGACATTAAAATAAGATGTCCCTTCTACTCTTCAAAACATACCAAAAAGCATTAATCACATTTTTGTTTCATATTTTATTAGCCTGGCAATATATAATAATAATGAATTTCTGTGTAGTAACAGCATTTTTGACCATGCATTTAATGTGTGTCATCCTCTTTATAGCCATCTTTTATTAAAGTTTTAGAGCATTTTCTGTATGAAAGATGAAATTTTCAAATATTTTCATTGCCAGGTGTATAGTTCTAAAATGCAGAATGTAATAAGAAATTTACTTTGTAATAAGAAATTTTTCAATGTAAATTTCTGTGGGATTTTGATGTTTAAAAAAATCACATAGGGGCCTTGGGAGATATCTCAGTAGAATAAGTGCTTGCCTGGCAGGCTCAAGGCCTGAGTTCCGCAAAAAAAAAAAAAAAAAAAAATCACATAAGCATGAAATGGAGCATTATCTTTTTTTCCCCTTTCATCAATTTTCTGTGTATATGTATGTGTGGGTGCAGCGCTGAAGGTTGAAACTAGGATCTTTGCATTCAGCTAGATGTCCAGCACTTCTTTTCATTTTTTAAATATTTTACGACAAGTTCCCTCATTGGGTTACCCAGATTCACTTTAAGCCTGGAATCCTCCAGTCTCTGCCTTCCCTGATGCTAAATTACAGGGGTGTCCCATTGCCTTCAGATGTATCTTTTCTTTTAAGTCTCACTAAAATGATTGTGGTTTTTTTTTAAAAAAAGTTATTTTTGTTCTAATAACAACTAAAATGTTAAAATCATATTTGACATAGTATATATTGCATCATTATCCAGGTTCTGTTGGCTTATTAACAAGGAACTGTAGTTCTTAAGCAATCAATTTAAATAAGTTTTATTGTTTGAAAATTGTCAGTCTCATGAGTTCTGGATATTGATAATTCTGGTAAAGGAATTTTTGAATCTACACATGCTGTGCATATATAAAAATCACTGATTAATTACAAGTTTCAATAGTTTTAGTGGAAGATGTAATTACTTTTACTTTTATGCATCTTTTTAGAATTAATCATACTAAATCTGTACTTAAATTATAATTTAAAAGATTGTAGAAAGTTCAGCTGTTTTCAGTTAAAGCCTTTGTTTATTTTGAAACCAACCATGACATTCAACTCAATCGGTGAAAAATGTAGTCATCAAGTTCATATTGAAGAGATCTATAATATTTAAATTTCACTAGCAATCAAAGAAACAAATTTAGCTAATGTTGCATGCATGTGTCCTATGAATTAAGTTTAATGATATGCAGTATTTAAAATCTTTGAGTTAAAAGGAAATGCTATTGCCAGAATACTTTGTTAGGAATTCTAGTCATCCACTGTATTTCATCTAAGAAACTGATACCACACAGTTGCATACCAGTTTTTCAGGTGACAATAGCTATTCATTTTCCAAAATAGGAAAAATGATAACTACACTTTGATTACATCATTGTATGCTCTATTTAAAGCATTCCAAAAACATATAACCCTATAACTTATAAATACAGCCTCACTATGCTCTGACTGAGGTAGGACTCATATCATAGTGTCTTTCTTTCTAAGCCAAATCATGAGAAAGCAAAGTTGATGTTGAGCATCCTTCTGTGAACTACTGGACCACTCTATCCCCTCGGTTTCCCTAAGCACCCTTCTTGGCTATTGTTCTTGATCCAAAGTTTCCCAGGTGATCTTCTGAAATTAATGTGCATTTAAAAAAATACATATATGTTACAGGGTCTCACTATGTAGCCCAGACATGTGGTGACCCTCTTGTTTCCAGCCTCCCAGCACTGGGATTACAGACGTGCACCACCATGGCCAGTTTTGTTGGCAGGCTTAGCACACCCAGTGTGGGGCCAGCAAAGCCTATGCCAGGGATTGACCCTGGGTCCTTGTGTCTGCATAGGCAGGCGCTTACACCACTGAGCTAACTTCAAGGCCTATAAACTGTATTTTTTTTTATAACCATACACTTCAACCACACTACTGATCCTATGGTCCCTAAAATTCAACAAGACATTTGATCTCTCATCATTTTCCTTCAAGGAAGGAAAAATAAAATACCAAAAAACATGTCTTTTAGAAACATTGCTAATTGATAGAACGTTTATATGTGACAATTCTTAACCCTGAGTTTTGAGAAAAGTTGTTCCATCCTCATGCAGTTTTCTCCTTTGAAAAAACCCTATGTCAGAGGCTTTCACAATAAATAAATAAAATGCAGCTGGGGAGATGGCTTAGTGAAATAGGGGCTTCTCTGGAAAGTGCAAGGGCCTGAGTTCAATCCCCAGTTCCACCAAAAAAAAAAAAAAAAGAGAGAGAAAGGAAATAAAGCAATGTATATGCATCAAAACATATATGCAGCCCTTAAAGTGAACTTGGAATTAACTTGAGTACATCTTTCCTTAGATGACAATTGGTATGAGAGTTATAGTTATTTTTATTTATTACCTTTTTAAAATAATTTTCCCATTATAAATTATCTAATTTTCAGTTTTTAATTATGGCATAGCTTAAATTCAGGCTACACAATGGAGTTTCTTTTTGGTCAATTTTTCTTCCTTCCTTTTCCCCATCCATCCCTCCTTCTCTCCTTCCTTCCCTGTTTCCCTCCCCATTCTTTCATTCCCTTTGTATTTCTTCTCATATTATTTTTTCATTCAACATAGTTAAAATACCAAAGACAAATTAATATTTTACACTACTGTCATAGTTACAATGTTAAATTGAATTCTGTTGCTAAAGTATTTGAAATTATTGCATCTCATAAAATGCAGATCCTAAGCTAGTTGAAGGTAACAGTAGTGGCTTCCATTTTGTTCTTGCTTCCTGGAACACCTAACTTCACACCATTGTTGACTCTGAATAAACACTTGTTTCACTCCCTTTGGAGCCAGGAATCAAACACAGGACCTTTTTATTGCCAGGAAGGCACTTGAGCCATGTCTGATCTATATTTGGGCCCTGAATAAACACATTTTAGTGGAAGTACATTAAGAAAGCACTGGAGGATGGATACATTCTATATCACCTATTTTTCTTTTTCTCTCTAAATATCAAATTTGCTTAATTGAAGCCATAGTTTCACAATACATAGAATTTACAAACAATAGGATGCTTAAATATAGTGCACTAAATTAGAAAAATCTTACATCTAAAAAGTCTTGACATGTTAAAGTCCTTGAAATCTAACTGTAAAACTTAGGATCTCTGAAATTTGAGAGGTAATGTTCAAGACAGGCAGATACATAAGTTATCTTTTCCATTTTTTTTCTATTATTTTGTCCATGTAAACTTTCTTTTCTCTTTCTTTCTTTCTTTCTTTCTTTCTTTCTTTCTTTCTTTCTTTCTTTCTTTCTTTCTTTCTTTCTTTCTTTCAGAAGGGTTTACAGGGTGTTCAGGGCCTCACTACTAGATGGGGACTAGTTGATCCACCTGTTTACAGTCTCCCAAGAGCTGGGATTAGAGGCGAGTGCCACCACGCCCATTCTCAATTGCTGTTTCAGCATGACTTAGGGACTGGACCAGCAAGGCAATTTTACATTTTCTTGTAGAATGCCATCATTAGTAAGCATGGTTGTTTGTTAGTTGTTTCCTTTTATGAAGTATAGTAAAAAGTTATGTTTTTGAAATTTTCTTTTTTTATTTTTATTAATACTTTTGTTTTCAGGAAAGGGTATACAGTGTGTACAGGGTCTCACTGTGTAGATCAGACTCATAGTGATCCTCCTGTTTACAGCCTCCCAAGAGCTGGGATCACAAGCATGCATCACCATGCCCAGTCTCAATTGCTATTTCAGTGTGCCCGGGCCAGCAAGACAGGCTGGGAGATTGAACGCCTGGTCCCTGTTTGAAAATTTTCATGATGGGTGGTGATTAATGGCTCTGTGCACCAACTGAATGTAGTTGCCTTTAGATCTTATCTTTAAAAAAGTTTGGAAGGGCTGGACAAATAGCTTAGCAGACTAAAGAGCCTGCAAGCAGGCCTGGGGAAGGTAGGAAGGATTAGATCACTGGGCATGCCTTTCTGGCCCTACTCCTGGGGTGCGCTGAGATAGTAATTGAAACTTGACATGGTAGTGCACACCTGTAGTTCTTGGGAGGCTGTAAACAGATGGATCACTGTGAGACGAATCTAGTAGTGAGAGTCTGAATATCCCGTAGACCCTTCCCTAAAATACAAAATAGAAAATAAAAAGTTTGGAAATCCTATTTAGAAATATACCAAAATTTTGTATAAATATGCATGATATCCCTTTATATCTTATAAAAATTGTCTTAATTTTTTAGGAATTTAATTCTGACTATGGTGCATATATGCATCATGCAATGAACACCTGAGGAAACTTGAATGAATGTAGAAGATGTCATAAACATATTGTACTGTGGGAAATTAGAAACAAGAGGGAATTATTTCAGTTACTGTATGAAAAATCTTGGATATCAAATACAACTCGTGTTAACAAAGCAATAATTTTATATATTTCAGGCACACAGAATAAAGTAGGTCATTTAATCAATAAGTATTTAGCACTTATGTGCTCTTTAGTTTATGCTATTGTTATTTTTCCACTAGATTTATAGTAAAAATTTGTGTTGAGGATGAAGGTTTTAAAATAAAGCAGCTGAATTCCATTTTTAAATGCAAATATATGCATTCTTGGCATTCCATTTCAAAATACCATGATACTTGCTAAAATCACTTTCTCTGCAACTATGGAAAGTAAAACCCGATTATTGTGTTATGTTTCATAAAAAGCATCAATTATCCCTTCTTACCTTCCTAATATATTTTAGAAGAACTTAAATTATTTTATACAAATCTTGGGTTTATAGTCCTTGACCCATGAAATGTTTTGGTTTACATTTGAATGTACTTTTAGTTTATTCATGCTAATTACATTTATTTTTAATATAAGAAAACTATGGCATATAAACTTGAAATATGTTTTGTGAGAAACATGGAGTTAGACATGTCAAACCAATATGGCATGAATGTTTGCTGAGTTGCTGTGTATTGTGGAAATACTAAGTTTTGGGTTACCTGGAAGAGACAAAAGTTTAAAAGGACAAGTGAATTACAGGCTGACACAGTACTCTTACTTCAAAACAATATGATTTGAAGATGTTGGAATTTATTCATTGTTACCATATGCGTTATTCTAGTTTAGAAATATGTTCAAAAGTTTAGAAGGTCTAAAAAATACTTATACATAAAATTCTACTTGGGTATACAAAAAGTGTGATAAAATTGTTTTCTCATTTTTAAAATATTTTAAAGGGCTTCATAAAAAATAATTATTTTTTCTGGTAAATATATTGTCTAATGAAATATTCTGCAGTAAAATTATCATTTTTGTTTTTATATTAATTTGATTCAATTTTGAAGATTAAATTTTATTACTGGGGCTGGGGAGATGGCTCAGTGGAATAAGTGCTTCCCTGGCAAGCACAAGGGCCTGAGTTCAATCCCCGGTTCCGCCAAAAAAAAAAAAAAAAAAAAAAAAAAAAAAAATTTATTACTGCAGGATATGCAATATTGCTAATTTAGAAACATTTCTAGTGTTATGTATCTATAAAGTCTCGCATGTGGTGAGGCTCTTAAATACTTTTACTACAAAGATTTTGAATGATAGCTATTAGAATAGACAAAGGAAGCAAAATCTGCATGAGCACATTTGATGTGCTTAACTAAAGTAATGTAAATGCTTAAAACTGAAAATGTTCTCAATGAATTGAAAAGATTGACCAGTTGAATTGAAATGATTCACTAGAATTGCAAATTCCAAAGGAATTTAAAACAAAATAGATCAGTGGAGGAGTACGTTATGGAGAGGAAATTTTGGAGCAGTTTAGTATTGAACAATTTTTTTCCTTTATGCAGCTCTCTATAACCATGGAAAAATGGTGCATAGTGTAGAAATAAGTCCCCAAAATGATTTTTAACTGAATTATTCATTTAAGTAGGTGGAAAAATACATGCTTATCATTAGTATCATTGTTTTTGCCACTGGCTATAGGGTGACAATATTGAAAGTTAATTTGGAATTGTGGGCCTATTATTTGACAGTCTCATGACTTGCTTAGAGCATTATGTAGCCTAAGGACTTAACCTGGAAAGAAGGCACATCCAAAAATGGCTGTCGCTGAAACCCTGGGTGAAATGATCAGAGATGTTGTAGCCTGAAGAGGAAGGTTGAAATATTGGTGTAATTCTTAAAGGACTTTTCATTCCTGACATTGAAAAAGTTTCTCTGATTCATGTCAGTTTCTCTTTTTGGAAATGTAGGTAGAATTTTATCTTTCTTTATCCTAGTTCACTTATATTCAAATGATTAAACCTTGTTAAACAAAAAAAAATTATTAGTAAGACAGTGCTTTCTGTTGATTTTTTCTCCCTTTTAACTGAAATTAAAAAGTGCACACAAATAGTTTTTGAGATGCTTCTTGATGAGTGAACAATTGTGTTTAAGTAAGAGATGAGAGACTGAAACAGAAGTGTAACAGCAAACAAAAAGTAAGAATGAAAGCAAGAGCTGCACAGAAGTTTTATGAATTGTGTTAGTGCAGTGTAAAGCATTTGTGATGGTAGGCAAAGAGCAGACTTTAAAGTCTTGTCTTTCATACTAAGGAAGATTAAGCTGTAAGTGGAGAAGAGAAGCCTTAAAAGTAGAAAATCATGGGTAAATCCTGTCCTAGTGTTTCTCATTCACCATGAAGAGGATGTTACTAATGACACAAAAGCAGATAGACAAAGGCAGGTGAATTGGTGGACACCTGAGCCAAGGCACTGGTTATTGGCAGTGCAGTCCCAGTGCTAAGGCCATCCACTGATTACCCAATATACAGCTAGTTCTAACAATAAAATAATTGTTCAATTTATTATGTCTTTAAATATAAAATAACATAACATTGGTTGTAGTATTTAAAATATACAGAGTAGGAAGAGAACAGCACTTTCTATCTTTTTTCTGTTTGTGCCTTTTATGTATATTTCAGCCTTTCTAAATACTTTCCTTATTTGTTTTTAGGTTACAGTCTTTATGAAGTTCAAAAATATAACACTGATCCTTCTCCTCATTATGAAAACTAGAGAATGGAATTTAATTAAACCCTTTCCTTCATTCAGTAGTAGGAATCTGTCAGTTTAATTGATACTTGGTCAAAGCAGTATTGATCTGGTAAAAGCAAATCCATTTCTAACCCCAATTAAAACATTTAAATAGGCTCCATCTTATTTTTGATGAAAGGACATAAAGCTACTATCAGCTACCCATAAAATCAATGAAAAACATTAATATATGAATCTGCATCCTTCTCACTGGATCCCATCTGTTTAAGTCTCTAGTGATCTGGTACATTGATGTGTGTGGAGTCAGTTGCGAGCTCATTTATTCTATGGTAGCCTTCCATGCATCCTTCTGTCACCTACGCCAGTCTCAAAGTCCTTCTTCCCTTTTCTTCCCACATACTTGCAAAGGGTGCAGTCCCTTATGTGAGCAAGTGGAACCAAGAGCATGAGTGTCAGCCCACCAAGGTGACTCCCATCTGAATCCCAGCACTCTGAGAGTCAGAGGCAAAAGGATCACAAGTTTAAGGCCATCTTCAGCAAGTTAACAACTTAGTGAGATCATTGTTAAAAAGAAAGAAAAGATTGTGCTAAGGATATGGGATTGTCGGAAGTGTCTAAATCCATTTCCTGATATAACAAGGAACAATATTCAATTAAGAGTCATTGTAGGATTCACAGACATAATGAGTACAACATACAATCATTGATTTAGGACGGTAAAGTCAGCTAACAGTAACAGTGGCCATGAAGTTAAATAAGGGTGCCTAGAACTTAATGCCTGGGGCAGGAAATTAGAAATAAGGAATTGGAGCTTCTCATAAAACACAGCTGAAGTCAAGAATATCAGTAACTACTGCATTTGAACTATTTCCAAATAGCAATATCAATTTAATGAAACTATTTTCTACATAATTGAAAATTATCGCAGTAAACTGGTAAAAATACTGACTTATTAAAATTTGAGAAATGTTGAAAGTCACCTAAATCATTGTACTGTTTACTTTAAAAATGATGCCACAGAAAAATGCATTGCTCGCACTCTTTGAGACAGAAGTCATATTAGTTAGTATCAATTCTTAACCACATAATCAGTGTAAAATGTTTCAGTCAGTGACTACTAAATGGACTTTTGAAAAATGTGCACAGATGGACTCATTTTTCATATCTACCTACCTATTTGTCTGCCTTTATATATATGAGAGAATAAGGATGCTTATAAAAATAAAGTTATTTACAGCAGCTTTCTGTTTTTCATAGCATTGATCTGTTGCTCATCTAGTTCCTTCTAAAACATAATGTATTCAGGCAGGCCATAGTATTATTTGCATCTACTTGGATAAAATTTTTAAAAAATCTCTGTTGTGAAAAGAAATCTGATATCCACTGACCCTAAAATCAGAATAAAGTCTTGGTCTGCACAATCAACCTCTTGATGTGAGCACTGGATCTCAGCAACTGCAGGCTTATATTTCCAGGCAGGGAGACAAACAGGATGGGTTTCCTCTGTTTTAGCTTTGCATTAATTTAACCTGTTGAAGTTAGCCATCCCATCACAGTGCCAAAGCGGGGTGCGGAGACAGTCTCATGCTTTCTTCTTATTTCCTTCTTTGGTAGAGATGCAGTACTTGTCATTTGTAGAACCAATTTCTCTCTATATTTCTTTGTTTTTCAAAAAGAGTAATAAAGAATCATATCCTGTGCTGTATTTATGTTTTATCTCTTAATGTACTAATTAAAATAATTTAATGCTAAAGTATTTAGTATTCCTTCATTTGAATTTTTTCACTGTTGGGAAGCAAACTAAAAATACAAACGTTCTTTGAGAAGTTTTTTAAATTGTAGACATGCATAAATTGGAAACCATATAGTATGATGCAGTGTATGGCAAAGAAAACATTTCTAAAAGCATTTTACACTTCAGAATTGGGCTCTTCCCACTTGTAGTGTTATTTTCACATTAACTAAAACAATGATTGAATTTTCAATTGACAGAATATCTTCCAATATAGCTAGAAGAATTTGCTATTTGAAATGTAAATATTCAGTGGCATCATTGTTGAGATATCAGAGAAATAACATATTCTAATTTTATTTATCTATTTTATTTTTATGTGTTTAGTACAGGGTCTACAGTGTCTCACTACACGGATAGGAGTCCTAGTGATCCTTTTGTTTTAAGCCTCCCAAGCTCTGGGATTACTTGTGTGCCACCTTGCTCAGTCTCAGTTGTTGTCTCAGCACACCACAGGGGCAGGGCCAGCACTGCATGCCAGGGATCGAACCCCAGTTCCTGTTTCTGCCTGAGAAGGTGCTTTAGTCCACTGAGCTATCAGGCTGGCCCAATATTCTAATTTTAATTCTGCAGCAGTATTACTTTTCACAGGCATTATGTCTCATCCAGTAAAGCAGTTCCATAATAATTAGATACATGTGTTCTTATATAATTTTCACAGATGGTTACTTTTTTAAAACATAATTATTTAATTAATTTGTTATAGCATCTCACTATGCAGCTCAGACTCATAGTGATCTTCCTATCTCAGCCTCCCATGTGCTGGGATGATAGGCATGCACCAACCACACCTGGTTTTGGTGGCTGGAAGTTATGCATGGAGTTCTGGGGCCAGCAAGGCATGACGTACCGGGGTCCTCAGCTTGCAAAGCAGGCACTTAGACCACCAAGCTATCTCTTCAGCCCCAGATGGCTACTTTTTACAAGTTGAGTAGTAGGTATGCATTTCGTATATAATATTAAGCTTTAATTGGACAAAAAATTCAAATAGAATAAATACTTGAATGTTGTAGACCAGCATCTCATGCACTTTTTTATGTGGTACCAGGGATTGAACTCAGGACCCTGTGCTTGCCAGGCAAGTGCTTATTCTACTGAGCTATCTCCTTGGCCCCTCAGGCACTCTCTAAAGTTGGCCTGTGTCTCTCAATGGCCTTGGCTTGCCAGTCTTCTCCTTTAGTGATACATGGTCTTTTTACAGATGTACCATCCTTTATGCCATATTAGGTTCCAAAACACACTCGCTAACTAATGCATATTTCTAAGAAATTTTAAAGATATAATCAAATGGGTGTTTTAAATAATTCTCTCATATTTTGAAATCCCTCAAAATAATATCTATACTTTCCAGTTATTCTGTGTAAGCATACATCCTTCCAATTACTCTACAATTCTGAAAAAACTGAAAGACATTTCTTTCTAGTACCTTTGTGCCTTCTTAGTGAGAACTGCTACTGAGAAGTTTCCCACAGCTCTTGGAGAATGAAGGATGTTTGATATATCATGTTTTTCCTCCTTTCCCTCTGGAAATATTCTCTGAGTATTACGGATCAGTTTTTCTCTAGAATGTAAAGATTTATACATATGAGTTCTGTTCAGATCTGTCAACATTCATCTTCAGTTTTGGAACATAAACCTTTTTTTTTCTGTGAACAGAATTTTGTAAGTTAAAAAGTACAATGTTCTGAGAGACAGGAAGTCTCTCCTAACATGTAAGAATAGCACAGATTTCGAAGTTAGTCTGAAACATATTGCCAAATTCAGCTATGATAGGTCTATGCTATGTAGCATAATAATCATAGCCATGAAACAAGAACTCAGCAGTAAGTGTAATTATACTATTTTAAAATGATGATATGTTTAAAAAGTTTTTTCTATGTCATTGATGTGGTAGAGTTGTAGTTATCCTATCCTTCCAGACAGTAGACTCCATGAGACAAGGAACCAAAGTTGTTTTAGCATTACACAACATCACACCTCTCTTGTGTAGCACTGAACTTGGAACATTTTTTTTTTTTTAAATTGTGTTTTAGGGAAGGGTTTACAGGGTGTTCAGGGTCTCACTACTAGATGGCCATCATAGTGATCTGCCAGTTTACAGTCTCCCAAGGGCTGGATTACAGGGTGCCCCACCACACTCAGTCTCAATTGCCATCTCAGTGCGCCCCAGGGGTGGGGCCCGCAAGGCTGGGCCATGGATTCAACCCTCAGATGCTTTAATCTGCTGAGCTATTTGGCTGGCCCTTAGCTTGGAGCATGATTTTAAAAATTGTTAAATGAATGGAGAAATGAGTGTGTGAACTTGAAATGTGTACTAAATTTTATATTCTTCAGTGACATAAACATTGTAATGTAAGATTATTTTTGTTGGGGCTTTAAAAGTTAATTTTTTAGGGCTGGCTATATAGCTCAATGGATTAAAGCACCTGCTTAGGCAGACATAGGGGTAGGAGATTCGATCCTTGGCCTACTGTGCCTGCCCCCTGCCCTGGGTGCACTGAGATGATGATTGAGACTGGGCTTGGTGGTGCATGCTTGTAATTCCATTGCTTGGGGAGCTGAAAACAGGAGAAGCATTATAAGTCCAAACTAAGTAATGAGACCCTGTAGACCCTGCATTAAATACAAAATATAAAATAAAAAGCATTAAAAAAAGTTAATTTATTTACACTAGTGGATTCTAAATATGGAGCAATTAATTTCTAAATGTTTGTGGAAAATTAGGGTTAATTGATGTTTTCTTTATTTCAGATTGTTATTTTGAGAAGAAATTCAAGTTAAAAGAGTATCTATAGTCAATATTTTGCTAACATTCCTATCATGCAAAGTAAAACTTATGGTTAAATATAACCCAATTGTATATTTCTTGAAATGCTACCTATTTCTGCAATCAACTATTAGTCTGCCCCTAACAAGGTGAATGGCTTTTGCCACAATTCATCATCTAGTTAAATAGGCAAATTTTTAAAATGTCACGAAGTGTATTATTTTTCTTTCAGCTCTGTAAGATAGCTTTTCAGGATCTATCCACTGGGGTTGGAAGTCCTTTACTCAGAGCGTTTAAAGGCTCTGCCTTAACCTTTACTGACATTTAGGATTTATGTGGAGGAATTTACTCTAGTTGTAATGGGTTTGCTTTTATAAGTGACTCTTCCCTTTTCTCTCACCATTTTAAAATTGAGGTCCTTTGTTGGACTTCCAAACTTATGACCATCTGTGTGGAGGAGAGCTTTTTTTCTAATCATGGCTGTTTAGGTGAAATTCATCTTGCTTATTTGGAACGTGTTCTGTTATTTAGTGAACAGATTTTTTTATGCCACTTGTGTTTCCTCTGCCTTTTCCTGAGTCTGTGTAACCTTTGATCTGTTGGTCATCTTTGCATTACCTAGTAGCTCTTGGGTCTGTTTTCTTTCATGTTTTCCTGTGTTCAAGGCATTGATCATTAACTGCTTCCCACAGCAGCTCTTCTAGCACTTGATTCTCACAGTGATTACTTCTGCTGCCCAAAATTTGTTACAATTTTTAATCCTGTGAATTTCTATTTGGAATTTATTTTTATTTATTTTTTTTTAGTATTTAGTACAAGGTCTACAGGGTGTCACTACACAGATCAGACTTATAGTGATCCTCCTGTTTTCAGCCTCTCAAGTGCTGGGATTACAGGCATGTCCCACCACACCCAGTCGCAATCACTGTCTCATTGTGCCCTGGGGTCAGGGCTGGCGTGGCACACTGAGGATCAAACCCTAGTCCTTGCATCTGCCTAAGCAGGTGCTTCAATCTGCTGAGGTATTTGGCCAGTCCTCAATTTGGAACCTTTTTAATGGGCTCTGGTATCTTTCTGTGCTGGTCATTCATTTTTTAAAATTGCTTTGTTTAGCTCTGATAGCTTTTTATTAATGTCTTCTCTAGACTTGGTTCAATATTTGTTTACTTGTATCTTCTATGAGCTTGTCAAATGACTTACTGAACTCTTGTGTTATCTCCCCAGATATTATTTTGAATAACTCAAGTCAGTTGCTTTTGGTTCCTTCCTCTTGATGTTTATGCAGACATTTTATTGATTTCCTTCTCCTGTTTGTAGTTTTTTTGTTTTTTCACTTTCTGTGCTGAGACTCATGGGCTGTTTGTAGTGGACATCTTTGTTCTAGCATGATGAACTCTCCAGTTAATGTTTGTTTTTCAGGTGTATCATTCTGTGCATGCAATTTGCTTCTATCCCAGAACTCATCCACATTCAATTACTTGTAGTGGGTGTTTGCTGTGGATTTGGCCCAGTACTACCTTTGTAGGGATGGATTAACATCTTGTTAATGATTCTGTGGCAATACAGATATATTCTTCCAAAGCTACCAGTTACCAGCAACAGCTCTGCTACCTTGGCTAGAATAATGAAATAAGCATGAATTGTAGCATCACAGAGAAGCTAAATATTAATAAATTCAAAAGGCCAATAAAATACCTCCACTAACCATAGAAAATAGATCTATAATTATAGAAGGACACAATAACCAAACTAAGCTACAGTTAGTATCTTCCAAGCAGAAACACATTACCTCTACTAACTGTAGGACAGTATTCAAAAATAATATTGAAAGCTTGGCATGATAGTGCACATCTCCTGCAGTCACAGCACTTGGGAGCCTGAGGCAGGAGGATTGCTATCAAGGCCAACCTGATAGCAATCAGCCTGAACTACATGAGACCCTGTCTCAAAAAAGAAAAAAATATCGTGTAAAATTTCCTAGTTTCATAATGCTATGCCGAGAGGGCGTGGGAGATTGGAGAACAAAAACTGGTAAATTTTAAAAAGTAATATCATATGAGAAAGAAAAGAGAAAATTGATATAGGGAATGCTGTTGATATGTGAACAGAAATTAATAGTGTTAGAAACAGTCACCACTAAGCAAATAAAAAAAAGCTGGGAAACTATAAACAACAAAGCACCAGATATAAGAGAAAAATAAGGAAAAATGTTGGAAGGGAAAACAGAAGTGGGTGCAGGAAAAACAAAAAAAACTAGAAGAGAAAAGGAGATAAATACCACAAGCCAGCCCCCAAGTGTTTAATTTAAAATTCTCTCTGCTTGAATAGATGCTTTCTTTTCTTCTTGTCTTGTCTCGTCTCTTCTCTCTCCTCTCTTCCTTTTTCCTTCCTTCCTTCCTTCCTTCCTTCCTTCCTTCCTTCCTTCCTTCCTTCCTTCCTTCCTTCCTTCCTTTCTTTCTTTCTTTCTTTCTTTCTTTCTTTCTTTCTTTCTTTCTTTCTTTCTTTCTTTCTTTCTTTCTTTCTTTCTTTCTTTCTTGTATTTAGTACAGGATCTACAGGGTCTTACTACACAGATTGGACTTGTAGTGATCCTCCCATTTTTAGCCTTCCCAGTGCTGGGATTACAGGCGCATCACCACGTTCAGTCTCAATCCTGTCTCAGCACACCCTGGGGTTGGGGCTGGCACAGCAGGCCTGGGTATTGAACCTGCAGCCTCTGCTCCTGCTTGCAGGTGCTTTTAATCTGCTGAGCTGTTTGGATGGCCCAATATATGGTTTCTTAAAAAATCAGGAGTGTTGGATTTCAGTGAGTCATATTTCCCCCTTAGCTCCAGGGCTAGAGGGTTTTGGGGTACGCTCCTTGTCCCTTGGTCCATCCACCCCAGATTGCAGTTCCCCTGCAAGCCAAGCCTGTGTCCTTGCAGATGTAGGTAAGGGTGATCTATGATGAGCTGTCTGAATGTTCCATGGAAGCCATGCTTTTAGGGGGCATGGGCAGGCCACCTGGACTGTGAGGCTTGATGTCACCAGCCCCAGGGGCTGAGTACCCCCTTCTCTTGGCATTGTCCTCATCCAGGATCAGGTCAGTGGATCTGTTCTCTTGTCACCCTGTGTGGCACACGTGAAGTGAAGCTTGCTGGCTCAGTGGTGCGGATTGCATATGGGCAGGGACCTGCCCCTAGTGTAGGCTGCATGTGCAGGCAGAAGAATGGAGTATTTTGGACAGATGTTTTCTTGGAAGTTGTAGGTAAGTTCTGTGTTAGAGCTCTGGTGAATCACAGGCTGGACTGCAGCTGGATGACTGGCTCCAAATGATTCAGTCTGCAGAGCCGTGGGGCCTCATTGGCTATACCCAGGAAGCCTTGTAAGCTTCATTTCTGGTGTATCAGCCTGCACTTCTTAGGCTTCTATGTCCCTATAATCATAGCAACTGGCTTTCTCATGTGGGCTGATGTAAGAGAAAAAGAAGTGTGTGTGTGTGTGTGTGTGTGTGTGTGTGTGTGTGTGTGTGTGTGTGACAAATTCTAAGTCACTGAGTTACCCAGGTGAGAACAAGATGTGTGCTCCTCCTGTCTCAGCTTCCCATAGAGCTGTCACCGTAAGTATGTGCCACTGTGCTAGGTGCCTCAGTGTCTCTTCTAACCTATTTTCAAGAGGTGAATTCCATCATTTTTACTACATCCTACTCCATATGTGCACATTACCATGTAATAGCCTACAGCCAGATGGGAAGAATCAGTACATTGTAGACTGTTGCTCTATTGGAAGCCTAGTACAAAACATTGCTTAGAGTACTCCAGTCCATCCTGTCAGATATAGTGTGTAAAACTTACTTGCATCACTCTGTGGGTGTGTGGCATATACAGTCCTCTATGCTGATTAATTTATGTCTTCAAAAGGAAACAGCACAGAGAACCCAATATGTTTCCTAAGGCTGGAAGCTAAGCTAAATGCAAGGGTGGAGGAGATAGCTCAGAGGCACAAGTCCCTTGCCTGACAAGTGCAAGGTCTTCAGTTCCATCCCCTGCACCAAAAGAAAAAACAAAAATAAAGAAACTAAATACTGTCACATTTCAAGAATGGGAACACTAGTGCTTGAGTGCACCTTTGGAAGCAGTGTCCTATGCTGCATATTTATGATTGAGTTTAACAAAATCAGTGATCACTTACTTGAATATGCACTGTTTTTGCTGTTTTTACTCCAATTCACAATGTAGTGAATTGACCGTCAACATAGAACTTTTGTTAAGTGTTTTTTAAAGCTAACAAATTCACTTTTTAAAATAAGAGACAATTATTTTATTTATTTTCATTTAAGTTACATGTATAACTTTTAAAACCATTTAAATATATTTATTTAATAACATAGATACTGTGATGTTTCCAATGATTTTAGAAATTATTATATATGTACTATGAATACAGAAAAGTGTTGATCTCACTGAAATTAAATCTTAAAACCATTTCAATGTGACTGCTAAAAATAAACATTGCTTTGTTTCCTAAGTATACATAATTAATTTTCATTATAATTATATTAAAATTTAATTAATATTGGAAGAAATAGTAATGCATCTATTTCAGGGATTATGTCCACATTACTGACTTACTAAAAGAAACAATTATAAAACAATATTTAAAGATGCCTCATATTAAATTTAATTTTCAAATAAAATGAATACATTTAACTTGAGTAATATATTTTGAATATACTTTTACTCTATGTAAATCAGCAAATATACTTTTAGTGATACTTACACACACACACACACACATATATATATATATATATATATATATATATATATATATGTTAGATTTTCAAAATATATGTTTAAACATACCTACATGATATGAAAACCAGACACAATAAATGAAAATGATTGTGTCCTAAGAACATCTCTGCCTTTAGCCTTAGAGCATAGTGGAAAGGTGGCTGAAAGAGGTCACCAGGCTGGCCTGTGCATCCTGGGATTCTGAAATATATGTCCATTTGAGTACCTTGCAGAGGTTTGAGCAGGGTCTCATCTGTGTTATTTCATTCTTTAGTCTTACTCAGGTGCACTACTATTGATAGAAAAGAGGAAATAAAATTAATTTTCTTTCACACCCTGTAGACTGTTCTCAGCACAAAGTCTCAGTTCAGTTCAACAAAATGTTAAATGTCATTGAGCACTGCCGGCTTCTCTAGAGTATCCCTGAAAGAGTCCACTTTCCTTGTGTGGAGCCATTTTTCTTGAGAAATGAAAAAATATCGATTTATTCCTCTTTCTAGTGTTTGTTTCTCCTGTTTCATCCTGAAGTGAAAGCTGATCTGAATGAGAAATGGAGTCTGCTCTTTTCTACCTAAGATGTCCCACTGTCGAAATAAATTGCTACCAAACCTCTCTATCTCTGCTGGCTTAGAACTGTATTTTTATACTTTATTTCTTGGGGAAATTTGAGAAGACAGGACTAGTTCTAATTTATTTTCCGTATTTCATTTCATTTAGTGTCTTTTATGGATAAGGTTGCATTTAATAACAACTCATCAATGAAAGTTTAATTCCATTTATGTTGTATGATTTTCTGGCTAGTCAAGCCCTCTTCAAATATAGACAATATATGATTCACTATCTTTCTGATTGGTTTTGTTATGGATCTGAGTTAGAAAAACTTTACACCTTTAGCAAGAAAGAGGCAACGCTTTCCATAATCAGTACTGTGTATTGGCATTGATCCTAGCTACATACTGCTTTAAATAAAATTAAGGATACAGTCCCTTAGCAGTGACCACTTCACCGGTTATTGGCCATGCCTGGCTGGTGGCTGCCACACTGGGCAGAGCATGTATAATAATAATTTCATTGGGCAGTCCTACTTCATCTCTTTGTGTCTGATTTCTTAATGTTAGAAAAAAGCAATCCATTTTCCTTAAGAATGAGTCTATTTGTTTTGTGTCTTTTTCTCTGTCTCTCTTATTTAAGGGAATCTCTCAATTTACCATGTCAAAGACTAAAAAAATATGATGTCAAACATGCATATGAATATTTTTGGCTCAGCTGAGATGTTTGTTCATATTTCTAAAGTTAAATTTCTAAACTTAATTACTCTTGTTTATGACATAATGTAGTAAGAGTAGGAAAAAAGAACTGATGTTCGCGTTATATCTGCCATTTCTTGGGAAACTGTTAAGTTCAATGAACTTCAATTCCTAATAATAAATAGTAAATGCCTATCGAGTAGAAGGTAGGCAATTGACACTGGGCATGATGGTGTGCAGCAGTTGTTCCTTCTGCTCCACAGGGAAGCAGAACACTGCTTAGCCCAGGATTAAGTGTCAGCCTGCATGACATAGTGAGATTCTGAGAAAAGAGGGAAAAGGGTTGAAGGGCTAGAGGGAGAGGAGGAGAACAGGCTTAATTGACAAATAATACCTGTTGAGCTAATTAATTCAAACATTATACATTTAAAGATCTTTTTTGCAATACAAACATAAATTTTTTTGTTCTTTTTATGATTTCACCTTAGCAAGGTTCCTATTCATCAATAGAGACTAATACATCAATCAAAGAATAAAAGTTATTCATGTAATATAATAGACCTTAACAGATATAGCACACATGCATGCATGTGTGCATGTGTGTGTCTGTGTGAGTGTGTGAAAGCTCCCAATTGTGAGTGAAAGCTCCCGATTATGTGTGTTGTGCTATTTGAGTGTGTGTGCTTTCCCAGCCCAGATATGACATTTTGTATCTGTGACACCTGAAAATAGTTCCTTGTCTCTCTAAACCTTACTTTTCATGTCACTAAGTGGAGAAAGTATCACCTCCCACTCGATAGGAGAAAACACCCATCAAAACATCAACACTGAATGTATAATAATTATTTTTAACAAGAGTATTACAATCACTTACATTTCAGTGCACTGTAGTATTATGGATAATTTATAATAATGTAGTACAAAATTATATAAATATTGACAGTTTTATATGTTTTATTTTAAGACAAGCACTGGACAGGAATATGTAGAGGTACATTTCTGAATAGATGATTCTTAGTTATGAAATATTTAAAGATATAATAGATTAAACATTGACCTTCCTAGCCCTGCCTTGTGCAACATTGTCTCTGTTGGCTTATCAGGAAAGCCAGTACACTTGACCTCTAGATATGCAGTCAGCAAATGATGTCTGTCTGTCTGTCTGTCTCTCTCTCTCTCTCTCTGTCTCTGTCTCTCTCTCTTTCTTTCTGTATTTGGTATGGGTTGTCACTGTATAGCTCAGACTCATAGTGATCTTCCTGTGTGAGCCTCCCAGTGTTGGAATTATAGGCATGTGCCACCACACCTAGTCTTGACGGCAGGCTCAGCATGCCTAGGGGAGGGATCAGTGTAGCATGCATTACTGGGGATCAAACCTGGTCCCTGTGCTTGCATAAGCAGGTGCTTAGTTTGCTGAGCTATCTCACCAGCCAATATCTTCTTTCATGGTCTTGTGTTTTTCATCTTTCTTGTCCTTATATTCTTTCATTAAATATACTTCCACTTGCTAAAATCTCATTTCCATTTCTTTATGGTAAAATTATGAATTTTAATTTTTGAATCATAATTAAATTATATATTTTAATGTTTCTGTCTCTACTTACTGTAATGATTTGCTGACAACACTTCTAGTACATATTTTGAATATGTAATCACAGTATGATGATATTGTACTGTTCCTCAATAGCATGAAAACACACATACAAAAAAGAGAACACATTGATTTCAAACAGTCACCAGTTATTAGTGCTTACAGCTTCCCAGGTGAGTGGTGTTCCTCGCTGGACTATGTACCTCAGAGACTCAGGTGGAAACAGTAGCACTCAAAACTCTGTTTCATTCTGCAAACAAAATATCCATTCTTTTTATTTAATTTTTCATTATTTTATTTTCAATTTAATGTAATACCAATTCTAATTTATTTTTTAATTAATTCACTCATTAATTGATACAGAGTCACATTACACAGCTTGGACTCATAGTGATCCTCCTATCTCAAGCTCCTCAGTGC
Organism: Ctenomys sociabilis; assembly: GCA_004027165.1. Classification (NCBI taxonomy): domain Eukaryota; kingdom Metazoa; phylum Chordata; class Mammalia; order Rodentia; family Ctenomyidae; genus Ctenomys; species Ctenomys sociabilis. Next base: position 23,385 of record PVKA01010724.1, read on the forward strand.
TGGCATTACAGGTATGCACCACCATGCTCTGTTTTGGTGGCCAATTTCTGTGGCCAGTGTGGCATAGGGGCTAGCATGGCTTGTAGTACTGGATACTGATTTTTTTTGTCTTTTTGAGACAGGGTCTCACTATGCAGTTCAGGCTGGCCTTAAACTCACTTTGTAGCTCAGGCTGGTCTCAAACTCACAATAATGCTCCTGCCTCAGCCTCCAGAGTACTGGAATTACAGGCATGTGCCACCACGCCCAGCTTTACTGAACCCTGGTCCATGCGCCTGAGAGAAAGCAGCTTACACCACTGAGTATCTCCCCAGCCCCTAAGTTAATTTTTGAAAGATATGAAGTGTTGACCAGTAGTAACACACCTTTCTCAAACTGTGACCCATTTTGGGAGCAGGCAAACCCATATAGCTGGCCCTAGTAGGTCTCGTCATCCCATGGATGAGCACTTGCTCAGGCTCACAATGGCTGAGGACAAGAGCAAGTGTGATGAGCTTCTTGGAACTTAGGCTCAGAAATGGCACCACATCATTCAGCATTTGTTATATACATTCACACATGCACACACACACACACATACACACACACACACACACACAGTGCATAGGAACAAAGCCAGTCCTCTTGATCGGACAGCTTCAAAGTCACACTGAGCGCACAGGGGTAGATGGAAAGGAGCACACAGAGCTGCTTACACAAAAGTCTGATGTAGCCAGATGCACTCTGATCCCCTCTGCCTTACATTCCCCTAGGAGACTAAAGTTATGGTTTAACATAAGCCAGTTGAAACCCTAAGCCAGACAGTGAGAAATGTGCTGCTCTGCATCTTCTTAAATACTTCCTTGATTTAGCTTTCCTAAGCTGTCTCTGACTGTGGTGCAGTATGACTTTGACTTAGAGTTAAAATACTTGTGACATTTTCTTCAGCTGTCATTATAATAAGGAATTAATACTTGATCAAAAAATAATGCATCCAGAATGGTAAACATATACTTGTACTCCTCAGTTATAAATCCACACATAACAAAACATTTCTGCTTGGTGAAATAATCAAACTTTAATAATATTAAATGCAGTCATAGGACAGTAACTTGAATTTTGAATACCATCTCCATCTTTTAAACAATTATTTTACCTCAGTTACTTTTTACTCATTGCTGGAACAAAATACCCAACACTCAAAATGAAGGAAGGAAAGATTTATTTAGCTCACAGCCAGTGGAGATTTCAGTCCATCCTCAGCTGGCTCCAAGGCAGAGCGGCACATGGCAGAGGGCAGAGTTCATGACAGCGGCAAAAAACAGAAAAAACAAAGGGAAAGGAGCAGCTCAGGCAGCTAGCTCGCCTCTCTCCCCGCCTTATGTTGTAATGTGAATACCTGCCGCAAAGGAAGCACTTTTGTACAGCGAAAAAGTAGTTCAGCTTCTTTGATTTCTATTTTAAATATAGGTCACTGAATACAAACATGAATCATGGTGATTTAATATGTTTTTGTAAATGGAGTTTTAGGAATTGTGATGGATGAGAAAATAAAAGTTGATCAGTGTCCGCAAGAGAAGTATTGTAAAAGCAAGCAAGGCTTTGCAACATGTCCCTAAATCATTACATAAATATTCAGATTTAGTTAAATTCTATCAATGATTTAGAAACAGAAAAAGTTACAAAAGCATTGAGGTCAGTTCATCGTAGAGATATGTGGACTGGGCCAGAGGCACAATGTAAGTTGTTTCTACAGAAAAGCAAAAGCAGAAGTTTGTTCAGAGTCAGGATTTGGTTAGCTTTGATACTAACTCTCAAATTGATGTCCAGTAGTGCTTTTCTTTCCCTCCACTACTTGTCGGTGTGTGCATAGAAAAAATGAGACTGTCCTTATATCAAATTGTGAAAATGCTTAGAAGGTTTAGGTGTAAAACTGAATGTAGTAGTGATTATGCCTCATGTGCAAACACCAGCTAGGCTGTCCCTACTGTTTTATTACCGCAACCTTTGTAGGTAACACATTTGTTCAGCAGATGTGGTGACGAGCAGGTGAGAGAATAACTACCATTCTGGAAACAGGGAGTAAAATTCAGATATGTATTATTCCCAGGCAGTTGGAACATGCAATATTGAACTGAATTCTAAGCAGACTAATCAATCTAATTCTGTCTAAACCTATTTACCCTGGCCAGGAGATTCACTAATGAGGAATGCCAGTAACTCCTAGTTCTTGACATTGTTTTCCAGAAGTAAGTTAATGAACCAATTTAAAGGGACATGCTTGACATTTGCAAATTAGTTTTAACTTGCTTGTTGGGGCAGCTTTGAACTGTACTGTACTGCTATGGCTGTCATTAAATCATTCTGTCAAGTGTAGATTTTATACTAAGACAAACTTTAAAAGGTAACGTAAAAATTGAGTAAGTTTACATTATCAATTAGCATTTTGAAATTTTCTTGATTATTTATTTATGATATTTAGTCCAGAATTCTGAATGTTATTCTTTCAATTTCCACAAGGATGTTGTGTAAAATTGTGGCAAACCCTGTTACTAACTGAAAATAGCACTGTTTCTGCCCCAAATTGTACATAGTCAGTAATTGCAGGTAGCCTACTGTTTTTACCAGAACCTATATCAGCAGGTTCTCTGACATAAACGTTTGATAGGAGAAAAATGGGAGACACATTCCTGGGATTCTACAAAAAGAAATATAGTATGTGTGTTCTTTAATGTGTATTCATAAAGAAAAAATATCAAATGAGATTTTCTGTAGAAATATTTTGGATTTTCCTTAGCTACAAAATAATAGCATCAATTTGAAAAAAATAGACTATTTCTACAAAGCAACAGGGCTATTACAATTTTGCATTTCTCTTGTTCAGCACCAGAATAAGCACTTGTTATGCAAATAAGAAAGCAAGAGATATTATTACTTATGTAGTTTATGTTAGGATAGAGACAGATATCCTCAAAGTACAAATGCAAGACATATAATTTGTGTATTTTCACATATAGGATATAAACTATGATCAAGTGCAAAATAGCAAAAGATAATGAAAAGCATATTTTACATAAATAAAATAGCTTTTAGAACAGACTTTTCATAAGAAGGTCATTTTACTTAAAGGGCCACTTTACTGAGAAGAAATGGTAACCCTAAATATATAGGCATTCAGTATGGGAGCACAGAAATACAGAATGAAAAAAATAATAGACCTAAAGAGACAGTTTCCAATTTAATGATTCAGGACTGTGAGAAAACTTTCAACAAAAGGCAAATTGTATAAAAAAATACAAATAAATATCATAGCTAAATTGTACCTAAGCTCAAATTGAACTAATTGATATTTACAAAACATTTCTAAAAAAAATATTCCTCCAAGAGATACCAAATACACATTTTTCTCTTCAGTACAGGAAATCTTGTCTACAATATGTCATATACTAAGACTTAAATATTTCTCTATGATTTAATAAGAACCCAAGTACATATTCAATGTGTTTTCTGATCATAGTTAAGGAAAGTAGAAATCAAAGTAAGAAAAAACTTTAGAACTATAAATACATGGAAATTAAACAACTTGCTTCTAATTCATGGATTAAGAATGTAATCAAGGGGGAACTACCTGCTCAGGGGACCCTCTCCTGTCCCTCTCTTGGACAGGAGCTTTTTCTCCTCAATAAATATATTCTGTTTATAAGAAAAGAAGGTAAGCAAGAGGAAATTATTAAAATTATTTAATGACACTGCATATACTGCACCTAAACCTGTTTGTAGAAAGAAAAACAGTAGGAAGAAGCTGATAACAATGCCCATACAAAAAATCAGAAAAATCTCAAATGAACAACCCATTGCTACCTGTGAGGAAACTAGCAAACATGAACAAACTAAATCCAAAATTAATAGAAAGAAATAAAATAGAAAAAAACAACAATGCCACAGTAACAATAAATTGAGAGTAACATAAAATAAAAGAGAAAACTAAACTAAAATCAGAAATCAAAAAATAACTAATAGTACCAGCAAAAATGCAAAAAAGGCATTAAACTTTAGAAACAAGTGTATGTCCGTGGATTTGATGATCTAGAAATAAAGAACAAATTAATAGATATACACCATACCAAAAGTGAGCCTGAAAGTCTTAATAGAAAAGAAAAGGGAACAAAGTATATCCACATGAAAAAAGAGGTTTACCTGTCCCTGTGACTATCTACAGAAGGTACAGCAAACATGTAGCACAATGGAGGACTCCTTTGAAAGTATTATTAGAAACAACAGATGAATGTAATAATTTTACAAGATAGGAAACAAAAAATACCACTTGCCTTATTATGTACCAATACAGAATTATGTAAAATAGAAATCAAAATGCTATGGATAATTAATACTTAAGGATAAATTTTAACACAAAAGGAAAGTGTCTATACAAAGAAAATCATACAAAATCATGAAAAATACTAAAACCACAAAAAATTAAGACATTCTTCATACAAAATAACATGGAAAGAATCCAGATTGTTAAAATATCCATTCTACTCAAATTGATTTGCAGATTAAATGCATTCTGTCAGTATATTAATTATTCTCTTCCCAAAACTATAAATACTAATAAAATGTGCACAGTTGTAAATAACACTGAATAAAGCCCAGTTGTAGTAAGAAGAACAAAAAAAAAATTCCATGATATTATCTAATAGTGATCTACAAAGCTGTTGTAACCAATACATCATGGAATTGGAATAGTCATATAGGCCAATGGAACAGAAGAGGGCTTAGATTTAACACAAGCTTGTATGATCAGGCAATGGAACTTTTTTGTTTTATGTTTCTGGAGAGTGTGCCTTAATTCCAACTTAAGGGTGGTGTTCTGTGATTGAGCTTTATAACCAGCCCATATTTTGTTGTATTGTGTTATGTTATAATTTTTTTTTGAGATTGTGTCTTGTTATGTAATTCATGGTGGTCTTGAACTCACTTTGTAGTCTGTAGCACTGGCTGGAGTTGAATTTGATACAGTCATCTTGCCTATGAAGTGCTGAGATTAGAGGCAAATCCCACCATACATGCCATAAAAATTTCAGCTTTTTTTTTTTGAAACAAAATCTGACTAAACTGCTCAGGATGGTCACTAACTTGTTGATCTCCTACATTGGACTTCAAGCAATTGGGATAATAAAACCTGAGCAACCATGCCAAGCAGCAGCAAACTAACTCCTGATAAAGTTCCAAAGAATATATACTGAAGAGCAGACTCTTTTCATAAACAAAGCTGGACAGATAGGCTGTCTGCATGTAGAAGAATGTAAGTAGACATCTGTCTGCCTGTGTCTGTCTGTCTGTCTGTCTGTCTGTCTATCTATCTATCTATCTATCTATCTATCTATCTATCTATCTATCTATCTATCTATCTATCACAGTTGGTTAAGAACCTAAATGTACGACTTGAAATAATGAAGATCCTGGAAGAAAGCTTAATGAAGAGTATACTGGATATTGGGATTAGCATGGATTATATATCTGAGCAAAAATTAAAAACCCCAGGAAGCAAAATGAAACAAATGAGTTTATGGTAAACCAAAAACCTTTGCAAAACAAAGGAAAATATCAGAGTGGGGTAGTCTCTAGAGCAGGAGTAAATATTTATAAGAGGTTGATACACAGAATAAGTAAGGATTCTAAAACTTTAGTGATAAGTGTCTGATTAAAAAAGGACCACAGTACTGAAAATCTCCATCAGTTTTTTGAAAATAGCAGTTAATGTGTAGAATTTTCATCTTGACTTACTCTGTATGCTCATAGCTGCAATCTAAGCAATATATATCCTGGAAAGAAAAAGAAGTACCATAGACCTAAACACACATTTTACAAAAGATACACAGATATACAAATGGCCAATAGGTACGTTACAAGTGATCGATACCACTAATCATCAGTGAAATACAGATCAAAATAAGATATATCTTCACACCCATAATAATAGTCAATATCAAAAGCCTAAAAACAAAACAAAATGTTGACAATGGTGTGGATTGTCAGGATTATACATTGATTCAGGCACAGCAAACATATGGATGTTATTCAAAAACAAAATAAAACAACACAAAACCACTAAAAATAGAGCTACCATAATACCTAGCAATACCACTACTGATACTCCAAAAATGTCACAGCCTGTATGCCAAAGAGATATAGACATGCCCTGTTTATTGTAGAGCTACAGCAAAAAAAAAAAAAAGTTAGCAATCTAATTGACTATCCAATGATGAGTGCATAAAGAAGCTGCGGTACTCAGCCATAAAAAGATGAAATCCTTTTAAACCGTGCAACACTGAGCAAGACTGGAGGTACTTATGCTAAGTGGAACAGGCCACACACAGGAAGACAATACTGTAGGATTTTAATATGTGGAAGTAGAATTTCAAAATCTGAAATCTGAGAGAAAGTAATCTCAAAGTCTGAGTGTAGCATGGGGATTACCAGAGGCAGGGGAGTGGGAAGAGTGACTGGGAGTTTAACAGAGAGTATGAAGTTACAGATAAGTAGGAGGATGTGTGTGCTTTTGTAAAATTGTATAGCTATCAATGATAATGATGTACATTTCACAAACTTGGAAGAATTTTTAAAAACTTCCACCATTTAAACAATGACAAGTTCTTGCAGAGACATCATGTTTAGACTGATTCGACCATTATGCGTTTTGTAGACATTTCGGAACATTGTGTGCTACTTCATAAATGGGGACAATTTTATACTTTATTAAAACACAAAAATCTACTTAAAATAATTAAAGCTGATATGTATATGCATCTATTTTTAGGAATTAACATTATAGAGTCTCAATGCTGTCAAAATCCCTGAAATCTTAAAGGTGCATTTTTAGATCTATTGTCTGAACTGGATTACAATACCTTCTTTTCTCTTATTTTGTCTTTTATTTTGTATCTCGTGTATAAATTGTTTTTTTAATTCACATAGTATGTAAGTTTGTGTGTTTGAGTTACCTCACTCAACAAAATCTCCAGGTATATACATGTCCTACAGAGATGGCTCATGTTTATCCTTTTAATAGCAAGTAATGATCAAATGTGTATGAATACCATGTTTTGTTTTGTTTTGTTTTTGCATTTTAGTGAAGGGTCTACAGGACATTCAGGGTCTACTACTAGATTGCACTTGTAGTGATCCGCCTGTTTGCAGCCTCCTAAGAACTGGGACTACAGGCTCGTGGCACCATGCCCAGTCTGAATTATCATACCACCAGCCAGAACAGCAGGCCCAGGAACTGAACCCCTGGCCCTTGCTCCTGCTTGCAGGAGCTTTAATCCACTGAGCTATTTAGCTGGCCCCTACATCATGTTTTTAATCCATTCATCTGATGATGGACATGTAAGGTATTTCTGAGATTTATCTATTATGAATCATATTACTATAAACATAGGTGTATGTGAATCAGTGTGGAAAGATATCTTTAAGAATTTTAGGAAGATTCTTAACAGGGTAATACCTTGGTCACATGGAATGGCTGCTTCTAGTTTTCTGACAAATCTCCATTCTGCTCTTTCTAATGGATCTATCAGGTTCCAGTCGCAGCAATAGTGTGTAAGGGTCCCTCTCTCCCAACAGCTTCTTCAACTTTTGTTATTGGTTGAGTTCTTGATTGTTGCCATTCTGTCTGCAGTGAAATGGAATCTGAACATTATTTTAGTATACATTTCTTGAATTGCCAAAGAGGTAAAAAACTTTTTCATGTAATTATTCACCATTTCTAATTCTTCATCCAAGAGGAACACATTCCAGATGCCATCATCCCTAAGAAAATATGGTATTTCTCTGTGCATTTTGTGAACATGGACCAGAGCAGGGAAAGATGGATCTGTAAGGTTGTTGAAGCTTTTAAGAATGTTGAACAAGTAGAATAGGTTTATCTGGGAAAAACAAGTCTTTCTAGGCTCAGTTTTATATTATTTCATTAATTATTTTTCAGTACAAGTAAATTGTATATGAATATAAAGGCTCAGCACATTTCAGTGGCTTGCATTACTCAGTGTTTATTATTTGCAACGTGCTATTTCTCTTATTTTGAAAAAGCATGCTCACTAAATACTAATGAAAATATAGATCTATAGGATTATAATAGAAACACATGCTCTTTTAAAAACTGTTCACTAGATAAAACTCATATTTTTCTTTATGTAAAGTCAAATGTAATAATGACAGTAGCAGTGGCAGCAGCAGTGGTGCGGAGAAAGCGAAGACTTTCCCCCCAACATGCCCTTGTTTACTTCTGTGTTTGTAATTTCACTTTGTCTGTTCAGGGTATTTCTTCTTCACCATGCTGTGGATACTTGTGCTTACATGGAAAAATGAACAGGAAAAATCCATTTTCTTTTTCCTTTTTCCTTTTTGACATCTAGGCATAAGCAAAAATGCTTGTAAGCAAATGAGCCAAATTATTACAGATTATTAGATGGTGAAACGTATGGAAACAAAATATTTACTATATTTAAGCAGATAGAGTTTTTTTGTTTGTTTTTACAAGATTATGTTATCAGTACAGCATATTTGGAGCTGTCCAATTCAGACACTCATTGAAATTTAGCCAATTAGAAAGAAACTCTGTGGACATTACTGTAAGAAGTTTTATAGAAATGTTTTTGTGGTTTTCAAAATGATATTTTATCTTGCTACACATCTATTGATGTTAAAAGAATGTAGTAATTTTATGTCTCTTAAATGATAACCTTTAGATTAGACCTATATCGCAGTGTTTAATATTATCTTGAGCTCTCCAATGAGGTATCTGATCTCACTGTTACTTTTGTGCCAATAGTTTTCTTGACTGTCATTTATTACACTTTATAGTCACCGTGGATGATAACAGCTTTAATGTAGTCCTGGTTTTGATTAGTATAATGTCATTTCCAAGTTTCATTATCTGCAGAGGATTCGAAAAATTGTTTCTCTTGGCCTGTCAGGTCCCACACTTAACATGAAAACTAAATTCTCTTTAAAGGGTCTATTAAAATAAGCTTCATTAAAGCATTCTTGTTTAAACAAAATGAGCTGTTCTTCAGAAATATCACTTATGTGATAATAAGAATCCTTGACTGGGTATTAAAGAATCTAATATATCAAGGTCAGGTTCTCACTTGTTTGTGAAGATCTGTCTTTATCCATAATCTTCAGTGGATATAAACCTTCTCTTGGGGATTTGCTGCATTTTTTCCCCAGACACTTGTGAAAACATCACAGAAGGACAGCACATACATCCTCAGACTTAGGAGTCCCCTCAGCTCCACTGAACAATAATATGTCTCTAGGATATTTACTCATTTTTAGATTCGTAATTTCTAAATAGTGAATATAATAACATTAACTTCCTAAATTTACTATGAGATGAAAAGCACCTAACCTATTGACTCAATTAGTATTTAATGTTATTTTCTTCTCTCCTCTGCAATTGTTATCAGATACTTATATTTCATTACCGTGGCCTGGTAAGGTTTCATGTTTTTATTTTTAATTGGGTCTGTGAAAAGATTAACATTTCAAACTGTTTCAAAATTAAGATGAGGTTGCCTGGTTGGAACGATTTTTTCTTTTGGAATCTATGTTTTAATGAGAGGCACATACATATGTTATGCTATAAGGCTCAAGCTCTCTCCGAAGAAGGATTGCAATATTGTATTAGGAGATTGGGTGTGCACACAGACAGTTACCATTTAATATGTTTTCTTCTTCCATATTGACAAATTTTTATTTTTTATTTGCACAAATATTCCAAACTTAAATACTTGGTGTTTGAAACATTGTTGCCTCTGTCAGAACCTCTAGAACATTCCTGTTTTGTTCTATATATTTGGTTCTCTCCAAATTATGGCATTCTGAAATTGTCAGTATTATCACTAAGGTATTTTATCTTTAATTCCTTCCTCAACTGGTCAGAAAGTTACTTAGTTCACTGTGAATACCTTCTACATCATTAAGGACATGTTACTGCATTGGAAGATAAAAATAAATGCTGGATATTTTTCAATACCCCCATATCAATTGTATTGAAGATTTAAAGTAGGACTTTCTTGGACACTTACTGACTGATTAACATCTCATTTTATTCATGAAATATAGAGTTGCACTGGGTGATTGTTCTTGCGTCAAAGTACAATATAGAGTCTTGCATAGCCTAAGAAACTTGTTTTGTAAATAGCAGAGGTTGAACACAAATTATTACCCTTGTAATGTTTAAATACTTGAAGGCTGTTCTTCTAATTGTTAGAATTTATTTTTCTTTCTTTCTTCCTTTTTTGAGGATCTGGGGATTGAACTCAGCACCATGTGCTTGCCAGGCAAGTGCTTATTCTACTGAGCTATCTCCCCAGGCTCTTGTTAGAATTTTTGCACCTCTGTAAGTAGACAGATGAGGCAGCCACACAATCAAGGACACTTAACACAGAAAGTCAGATAAATAGAAAACACCCCAAAGAAATATGTTACCAGACCCTGTCCATCAGTAGCCAACTCTAATAGTAGAGGGATCACAAAACAGTAAAGCTGATTTTCTTTTTAACTTGACCTTCATTGCCAAAGGAGGTATCACATTATTCTTATCTTGAGATGGGGTCATGTGGAGAAGTGGGTTACTTTTTTGGAAGACAGAGTCAGTTTCACACAAGAAATAATGAGAGAGTATTCAAAAAGGTCACAGTGTATTTTTTCAATCAATGTAATTGAAAGATACAGCTCCAATGTTTCTATAGATTATCTTTATCCTACTATACAAATCCTTGTTACACCTAGAAACTTCTCCATTTAACTGCTTCTCTCTAGTAATCACTGGAGAAATATTGGCCGGATGGAAGTTCTCTTACTTCTGTTGCTTTCATTAAATTGTGCATTTAGGAGTATGGGCAGTCTGACATGATCGTTATGGCACTATAATCATGGAAAAACTGTCCTGTGCATGAATTATGTCTAAGATAATCTGTACTATTGTAGAAACATCAATATTAGCCTGATGTCTGCTTTTGTATTTGCATCTGCCCACAACTTCAGTCCAGATGTGTAATTTGTAAATTCAACATTAGGAATGATCAAAATCTATTGTAATTGTATAAAATTTTAAAAAATACAGTAGAAAACACATTGTCTTTAACTTTCTTTAAAATACTCTTTTCAAAACACACGATTGTATTGTCCTTATCACTTATGTAGGAAGTTTGAAGCTCCTGTCACTGAATGTCTTCAGCTGAGCCATCACAGCTGCCTTAGCATCCTGCCTTCTGCTCAAAGCATGCACCCTTTGTGATCAGTTTTGATTTTGGAGAAAATCCAGAGGTTTCATAGTTCCAGATGTGAATAAGGGGAATGAAGTTGCACTATGATGTTTTTATTTGATAGAAATTGGAGTAAAAATTTTGAATTTCTTCAAAGATATCAGTATTCCATTAAAAGGCATTCAGAAAAATAAGACTCCCAGAAATGCTTCAAAAACAGGCAGGAATGTTTGAACAAGTATGTTTTAAGAAAAAGTGACTTTTAAGGGAGCGTAGTGGCAAAATGTTGTTTACTATTATAACTTCTTACACACATACCTTGGTTCACAAACTAAATTTGTACTACCATCTTGGAAAAGATGGTCACATTTGTGTCTGTGTGGGAAAGAGAGCTGTGGTCATGTTCATTACCTGATGCAGTTTGCAAACAAAAATAAAATTTTGCCAAATGCTTCTGCCTTCTTAACAAATAGCTGGCAAACAAAAACAGTAATAATGCAACTACCAGGATATTCTTATTTAAACAATAAACATATTTTCCCAAACCTTTAAAAAATAATAGCTCTGAAAATTTGATTCATTTATTTGACAAGAGAAATAACTAAATAACTAACTCTGAAGCTGTAAGGAAATACTGTATTACAACCAATACATTTTTCAGTGAAGTAGCTTTTGAATAAATATTCTATTCAGATAAACATTTCTGGTTCTCATGTTCTTCATTTGTTTAATGAAACAATTTAAAAGAGAAATTAAATTCAAAGAGAATTCTTTAATATTTTCTCAAGGATGACAAATTTTACTGAAATTATATACTTAATACACTGAAATAATGAATGACATCCATATTAATGTAACATTAAATAGTTAATAAATGTTTATAGCAATATTTAATTTGGTGTGTCTTTAGTTGTTTGTTTTTAAAATTACCTTAGAGTCACTTTTTGTTTTATGTTACTTAAAAATTAATTTATGATTTTACTTTCCAAATTATGTTTCACTAAGATGAATCTTCAATAACCATGAGAAATAAAAATAATAATATGGTTAATTAACATTCATGGCATTAAAATTAAAGGTTATAATTACATAACTTATAGCTACCTTGTATAAATATATGACTATCTGAAAAGGAGATAAATTATGGTTTTGAATCAATAAGAAAAAGGAACGTAACTCTTCTCCCAGAAAGTTCCTACAATAGAAAGGGCTTGTTTTGAATGTAACAAATGAGCAGGTGGCTAAGCAATGCATTTTGACTTAGCACAGCGGATTCACACTGAGACTAACAACGCCTTTTATTGATAATCTTCTGCCATCTGCTCAAAAGATTTATTCCTACAAAGTAAAAGGTAGGTGAGAAGAAAGAATGCAAAAAAGTGGCAATGCTTAAATTTGGAGTCACACTGCGATTTTTCAAAGTGGATCAATGCTACTGTTGCTTTTAAAACCATTACGAGGTTTGAACCAGCAAATTTGATAGGAAATTTCCATTGTTGCTATATTTCCTGGTATGGACAGGAAAGTGCTTGCAGAACTGTCAGATTTAAAAGCTTAAAACATTGGTGGGAATAGTTTTCACGTAATCAACTTTTGTATAAGGTTGACATTTTCAGTGCAGTAAAAAGCACAGAACAGGCTCTCTATTCATAGCTATCTCAATTACTAAAAGTGAACATACCACTTATTATAGTAAGTAAAATAAAAATCCTGAAAGATTCTAAGGTGAGAACAAATTTGACCTTATCAGGCACTTGTTAGGATCTCTAAAAGGTGAGAATATGGAAGAGAGGAGTAATTCCCAATCTTTTAGACATACCAAGTCTGAGTTTCATCACCTTGGAAAATGGACTCAAGAACAAAGGAGGTTAAAAGCAGAAAAAGTTTATCAGGAAGAATATTATAGGTCATAAAAATGACCTAAGAATAACAGCAATAATTACAGAATGAGGAAGAGAATTTATAGATGGAGGAAAGTAGATGGGTGGGAAGTGGATTAAGAGAAGAAGCAGGCTGTATTATGTGCATAAACCTCTTTCCCAAGATGAATGTAAATTTATGTAGATAAAATATATAATAATATTAAACAGAGAGAAGGGGCAGAGAGAGACAGAGAGAGATTGAGACTAGAGCTCCTGAGAATGGGAAGATGCCGAAACTGGGTTGCCCTGAGGAGGTGGGAGTTTATTTCAATAAAACTACATAACAGATTACCTGGGGTCAAACTATCATCAGCCTAAGGAATTGCAAGTAGACTCACTTAGCTCATGTTGATCTCACAGGAAAAGCAGTAAGAGTTGTGCATGGGTTGTGTGACAACGGTATGGATTCACACCTGAATAATGCAAGAAATTTAGGGAAGACCTAATGCTAAGTCTTCTCAAATCCGTCAATGAAACTGAAAGGGAAGCAGTGCTCCCAAATTCTTTCAGGGAGGTCAGTATTACTCTGATACCAAAACCAGAAAAGAACCCAACCAAAAGGAGAACTACAGGCCAATCTCTCTAAGAACATAGGTGCAAAAATCTTCAATAAAATAATAGCAAACAGAATGCAGTGAATCATCAAGAACATTATACATTACCAACAAGTGGGATTCTTCCAAGGAATGCAAGGATATAAGCAAAACTATACACCTCATCATCAGAACCAATGGCCAGAATCTCATGATCATCTCAGTAGATGTAGAAAAAGCCTTTGACAAAGTCCAACTTCCTTCATGATAAAAACACCAGATAAAATCAAAATAGATGGTGTTCTTCTTAATCTGATAAAAGCCATGCATGACAAACCAACAACCAACATCATACTTAATGAACAAAAATTGAAAACCTTCATTTTAAAATTAAGAACAAGAGAAGAATGCACACTGTCATCACTTCTGTTCTAATTACCCATAGCAATTAGACAAGAGAAGGAAATAAAAATGATGATTTGAAAAGAATAAAAATTATCATTAATTGCAGATGACATGATACTATACATAGAATATGTTAAATACTCCACTAACAGACTTGCAGATTTAGTAACCAAGTTCAGTAGCATAGCAAGATACAAAGTTAGCACTCAATACTCAACAGAATGTCTATACATAACAAATGCAGGGAGAGAGAAATTAGGGAAACCATGCCTTTAATGGTAACACCCCACAACATTGAAATACTTAGGAATCAATCTCACAAAGACAATAAAAGATTTATACAGGAAAAATTAGATTGAACAGGATTTCAAGAACAACATTTTGAAAATGGTCATACTGTCAAAATTTTTATACAGATTCAAAGTAGTCCCAATTAGAATATTGTCAGTATATCTTCACAGATCTGGGAAAAAAATTCCTTAAATTCATCTGGAAACAGGAGAGTCCTACAGCAATGAAAGGAATCTCAGGCAACAGAGAAAAGACAGGAGGTATCACAATCTGTGACTTGAAATTATACTACAAAACTACTGTGATAAAATCAGCATGGTACTAGCATAAAAACAGACCTGAGAATCAGTAGATTAGAAGATGTACATACAACTACAAGCACACTCAGTCACCCTTACCTTTTACAAATGGGCCAGATATGTTCATTAGAAGAAAGATAGCATCTTAAATAAAAGGAACTGGAAACACTGGCTTTCCACATGCCAGAGGCTTACAGCAGAGCCATGTCTATCACCATGCACTAAACTTCAGTCAAATGAGTCAAAGATTTAAATATTAAAACTGAAAGTCTAAATCTTCTGGCAGAGAAAGTTGGTAGAAACCTTAAGGACATAGGGATAGCTAAAGTGTTAAAGAACAGAAATCAAACATCATGAGAAAAACTTCAAAGAATCAACAACGTGGATCTTATCTTTTTGAAAAGTTTTTTCACATCAAAAGTAATCACCAACAGAGTAAAAAGAAAACCCCCCAAATGGGAGACAATTATAGAAGACTCTGTCTGACAAAAACCTCATCTCTAGAACATATAAAAAATTCCTTTTTAAATCAGGCCCCCAAAATTCAATGACCCAATCCAAAACTGGACATCTGTGATGAATATACACTTCATGAATGAAGAGATAAAGATGAAACATATGAAAAAATGTTCACCATCATTGGCCATTCAAGAGATGCAACTTACAATATGGCTGACATACCATCTTATGCCAGAAAGAATGGCTATCATGAAGAAGTCAACCAGTAGAAAGTTCTACAGAGGTTGTGGGGGAAAAGGAACCCTTCTTCATGGTTGGTGGGAGTACACGCTGGTACAACTATTATGGAAATCAATGTGAGACTCCTCAAAAAATTAGGATTGTAAGTCCCATTCAAGCCAGCTGTTCCCCGCCCAGACATTTTTCCAAAAGAACTGCAATTGTCATACCACAGTGATAAACATGTACATGTGTTTATATTAGCACAATTTGTCATAGCTAAATCTAGGAAACAACCAAAATGCCCATCAACTGAGGAATGAATAAAAAGATATGAGATTTTGACAGAATAGAATATTAAGCAAGTATTAAATAACAATAAGTTCAAAGCTTTTGTAGATAAATTAATGCAGCAAGAGGCTATATTGGTAAGTGAAATAAAGAGGTCCACATGTGCAAATATGTATTATCCCGCTAGTGTGAGAACCTACAAGACTAATGAAAATCTAAAAGGAAAAATAGAGACTATGAAAGGGAAAGAAATTTTCAATAGGTAGGAAAAACTGGGATGAGCTTAACAACAAAACGGAGAATAGAAAAAGATATAATTAGGTATATATGCACAATAGTTTGGATGATTGTCGATTTCTGCTGGTCTTTTGAAAGGAGCACTTAATGCTTAATTTTTTTTACTCTGAATTTTTACTCCTTTGAATTTCTTTGTTATTGTTTTTTTCTTTAAACAAATCCTATACATCTGTATCTGGTAATCTGAACAACAAATGTGAAGATACAGCAAATATTGTTGAATTCCTATTACTATGTTTAGTGAAATCTTGCATCACTTCTTCTGCTTTTTTCTATCACTATTTTGCATTCTTTAAAAATAAAAGTATAACAATTCAGTGAAGAACACTTTGGGAATTCATACAATCATGATCTTTAGTTGCAATAACAACATATTTTAGTCTCTCTTTGGCCATCAAAAAAACACCTTTTGAATGCTGCTTCAGAAATTATTTTTGATGTGTAAAACATAGATTGTGCTTAGGAATGTTACCCAAAAATATATCTGGATTCCACAACAGCTTCAACAAAAAAAAAAAAAAAAAAAAAAAAAAAAAAAAAAAAAAAAAAAAAAAAAAAAAAAAAAAAAAAAAAAAAAAAAAAAAAAAAAAAAAAAAAAAAAAAAAAAAAAAAAAAAAAAAAAAAAATGAACGCACAGCAAAGAAAAGAAAAAAAAATCACCTGGAATGCCAAAAAAAGGAATCAACATACAAATGTGCTTGAGGCATCACCAGTTTTGGACTTGGTAAGCAACAACCAGATTTAGCAAATGTGCTCAAAAAGCTACAGGAAACTATGTGTAAAGAATTAGAGAATTCTATGATAACAAATACATGTATTTGTACTGTGTTATAAAATCAGCATCTTTTGTCTTTTACTTTTTGAAAAAGGGTCTCACTAAGTCAGTGAAATCATGAAATTGCCCAGGTTGGGCTTGAACTTGAGGTTTTCCTGCATCAGCCTACTAAAGTATTAAGACTGTTCTCATGTGCTATGATGAGAATTGATTTACACACCCAAGAATACATACCGAAGAACTTCAGTGAGCTCTAGCCAATATGAACCATATGTAAAATATTGTATACATCTTAGTAAAAGTCTAGAGCAGAAGAGGATGATATGGTTTGAAAAGAAAGAAAGAAATATATACTTATTACTTCCAGCATAACCTCAAATAAGATTGACAGCTCATCTCCTCAGAAAGCTCGCAAACCAGAAGATAGAGGATAGCATTTTCTTTTTTTAGAGGATAGAATTTTCAGTGTGTAGCAGATAAGACACTATTGCTTTTTTTTTTTTTTTTTTTTTTTTTTTTTTTTTTTTTTTTTTTTTTTTTTTTTTTTTTTTTTTTTTTTTTTTTTTTTTTTTTGTCTTTTTGAGATAGGGTCTCACTATGCAGTTCAGGCTGGCCTTAAGCTCACTTTGTAGCTCAGGCTGGTCTCGAACTCACAACAATCCTGCTGCCTCAGCCTCCCGAGTGCTGGGATTACAGGCATGTGCTATGAACTATACTTCAAGATAAACTCTCCTTCAATTATATTTATACAGAATCTGCAAACATTTAACCAATGATAGAAAAAAATACAAAGATGAAAAACTCTAATGAAGTTATGAATGAAAGATAACATCATTTCTGGTGTTACAGAAAGACAAAAATATAAGAACCCTCGCAACAATTGTATACCAATGAATTATAAGCAAAATAACTTAATTGAAGGAATGTTATTACAAATTGAAGGAATGTGATTACAAATAGCAACTTCATTTTTCTGTGAAGAGATGAAGATCTTCTACAGTTGAGATGCAGTGCTATTGCTCGCTCTGAAGGTATTTAAGATGTCTGAGCTGTATTCTTAAATTGGGTGAATGTTATGGTGTGTGAGTGAGCCACCTTACAGTGAACACTTTCAATAAAATTATATTCCTATATTGAAAAAAGTATCAAAAAAGGTGTTAAAAGTTCCTCTTTGGTGTTGAGGAGTTTCTGATGATTGAATGTACTCTAGAATGCATTGTAGTTTCCAGTAGCAATATTTGGAAGTGAAGTAATGAAGTTCAAGATGAAACTTAGTATGAATACTTGTATAAGTCATGCGGATGAATTTTTATTTAGTGTTGGCTTTAATAAAGGTTTTAAAACATTTGATTTGTACTTGAAACAGACATAAACCACTTCTAATAGATATACATATATATTTATAAAATTATATATACTTTACTGAATAATATAGACATATAACATAAAATATATTTGACACATATCATAGCTCCTAGAGAGGGTCTAGATATATAAATTATATAAATAACCATTTTAATATTTATTAACTATGAATTTTTGTACTGAAGACCCTACATACTTTTCATCCAGTGTTATTTATACTTAGTGTTATTTATATGTGTATTACCAGAATCCTATTGGCTCATGTTACAGTTCATATGCTTTTCAGATGTTTTGCTTTTAGAAAAGGTTTAATTTTTATCATTAATAATATATTATTATATTTTATACCTTATTTAAATTGGCTGTTATGCTCACACATTTCTAAGCAGTAGACTGAGTCTCTAGAAAATGTTCTGAATTTATTATTTTGCAATATAAATTACAAAGCTTATAATCAGAAAATATGATTTTAAATAGATCACTGCACAATTATTAATTAGTATTAAAATTTGAAACCCATTTATCTTCAAAGCAATTTAATGCAAATTAGAGTAAAAGATTAAAGAGCAGAATAATTATATCTAGCATGTGACTTATCAGAAAATAACACATGAGATTAAAACAGCAGAAATAAATAGAAAAATTTAACCCAATCTACTAAATACCAGTTATACCTACTACGTTTTTAGTTGGAAAATGCCGTGGCTCCATTACTGCCCACAGTCTGCGTTAAAGGTGTTTGTGAGGTGCTTGCTAGCACTGAGTCCCACTCAGCAGTGAGCCAGTCTCTGTGGTGATCCTGTGAAAATCCTGGGTGTGCATTAAGCTTGGGAATAGCCTAACATTGATGATGAAGTCAGAACAGATACACTTCATTGTTTTCCTTGGGAAGTTTACATTCACTCATTGGTAATGCCATAGTTTCTAATGAGTAGCAGATCTCTGTGTACCTTTCTGTGTCTCGGTTTGCTTTCACTTCCTACATGGCCTTCCCTGACCCTTATAAGTTTCTTTTATGTGTGTGTTTATCTCTAAGCAGTCACCTTTCACTGTAGTTCTTGTATTTTGAACTACCAGTGAAATGATCTAAAGCTAAAGGACAGTTTCTCTTCCCAAGGAGAAAGAAGAAAGAGAGCCCAAACTAGGCCTACAGAACCTGTTCTATAAGTACAGTTTGTCTTCAGTGTGCCATAGCTTCCTTTGTGCCCACCCCCTCCCTGTCCGTCTCATCCCTCGATTTAATGCCTCCATGCAATATAGCTTCCTGAGCCTGTCCTACCTTGTACCGTGCTGTTTCACAAAGCTACCTCTAAAATATTCTTCCCATATTTTAAGACACTTCTGTTAAACACACACACACATACACACACACACACACATACACACACACACACATTTTCTTATTATATTGTGTATACAAAATAAACTGGTTAAAATTCATTGTTTGAGGCTATAATAATATGTAATTTTTAAATTAATACATTGGGAATAATTTCAGGTTCCTTAAAAAGAATGACTTTATTCTGAAAGTATTTTAATAACTGTTCTGACTCAAACTCCATTTTTTTTCTAGCTATGTTCATAACCCTACCTGCAATTGGCTTACAAAGAAACTGTTAAACTCAGACCCTAGTTTGGAAAATAGGTAAAATACCATCACTATACTTTGAAATATGTTTCAGAGTTGTCTACATGTTTCAGAGTCATGCATTTCTGTCAATGTCCAGTAAGAATGAGTGACTCAGTTGCTGCATTTTAACAGAAGAATCAGTCATTTTCCTCTGCGAGTGTGGTCACCTTCATTAAGTCATCCCATGGACATAACCTCGAAGGAGAAATTCCAAAGGCTGAAATCCAGAAGAGAAAATCCACAGCGTTTCAAGTTCTGAAGCTCCAATCCCCTATCATAATAATACTGAAAGATTATAATTCTGTATTCTTAAATGCTGACGCCAAATACTCATTCTCATGATTAAAAGCCTGTGTGAATGAGGAAAAAAGTCGCATTCTAGGTGAGATATTGGCCCCTTGATAAACCAGGACAATATCTCAGCTTATTGATATTCTTTCTAGCTGATGAAATTCCAGGAGGTTTAATGAATTAAGGCCACATTTGTCTGAAGAAGGCAGCAACATTACTGAGTGCTTCAACACCAACTATGTGCACCATAAGACAAAATAATATGTAATGGTGTTGCTGTTCCATTGCCACTGTCATTTTACCAAAACTGTGGTGGTGTGTATGTGCATGCGGAATGGAATTCCACACACCGCAAACAGCAAATAGAAGCACAGAACAGGAAGGGGGGGCAGTGGAATTTAATAGAGAATATTTACATCCATGAGTCTTGTGTATTTCATTTTTAAAAAGAGCAATTTTAAATAAAATGTGAGTGAATGTGTATAGAGGCAACAAGAGGCAGCCTACTCCTGAAATGGCTGTTCATCATGATGTGAAGCTTCACAACATGCGAAGAGTCATGAAATCCTGCCAGCCCTTATGGACTGACTCTGTGCAGTCGCCTCTAATCTTCCCTGTAATGCATGTTTCATATATATATATTTTTTTTTTTTCTTTTTAGGTTTTTTTTCCACAATTATTTTATTTTTATTTTTTAAATATTATTTTATTTATTTATTTATTTATTTATTTATTTATTTATTTATTTATTTATTTCAAGGAATTGAACTTAAGACCTTGTGTTTGCCAGGCAGGTGCTGTGCCACTGAATTATTTCCCTAGTCCATAAAATTATGGAATTTGAAATCTTTAGTTTTAAGAATTTAGAATGATGAGTATTTCATGTTTACATCATTACTCATACTAGAGGCATACATTTATGTTTAAAGACCTTCAGAAAGTTTTAATTCGTTGTCTGCAGTTTTTACATATTTGACTCCAAGAATATTCATTATCCTAGCATTAACATTGAATGTGTAGATATGTGCATGTGTGTATTTGTGTAAAACCATCAAACTTCCTCAATAAAGGGAATTGCCTTTAGTATATCATAGTTGTGAAAACTTTGGATGGCATATGGGGTTGTGCCCCATCTCTGATTATGATTGATCTTGTTGAGAGTTAAGTTTCCTGTCCTGATACTTCAGATAGCACAGTGGTAAAGATGAATCTGCACAGTTACAAACCACAGTGCTATGTGCTTTTACATTTCATATTTTAATCTTTTTTAATGAATCTGTTCTCTCTTCTGGCAGCTTTCACATCTGGGCTGGGGATATATTCCAGCAGCACAGTGCCTACCTGACAAATGCAAGGTCCTGAGTTCAATTCCCATACCAAAAATAAATAAAAAATTGTGATAACTTTCACACATCCATGAGACTGTTGATAGCACTGCACACCTGAGTCATGTTTCCTCTCTGTCTCTGCCTGACTCTGTTTTGTTTTTGTCTTTTTGAGACAGGGTCTCGCTATGCTCTCTGTGTCTGTCTCTGCATCTCTCTGTGTCTCTGCCTCTCTCTCTAGTTCTCTCTATCTCTCTCTGTCTGTGGGGATTAACCCTAGTACATTCTACCACTGTTAATTTGCCCTTCTGTTATTTTTTACTTATTTATTTTTATTTTGAGACAAGATCTTCCTAAGATGACCATGTAGGACTAGAATTTGAGGTCTTCCTGCCTGAGCACCCTCCCCACAAGTACTGGGTTTACAAGCACAACCCACCTTGGCCAGTTTACCTGAATCTTTATACTTAAGAAAATATGTATTTTCATACTGATCAGTATATTTTTCAAAGTAACCCATAAATAGTTGTTCTTTTATAATATTTCTTAAATATATAAGCTATTAAAAATAAATATTTAAAATTATTTTGGCTTAACTATGATTTCTTGATTTTGACATGTCAGGAATCAAACTGTAAAGGATTTAGACTCTCATGATTTTAAATTCCAGGGATTTGATTTTTCAAGATTTCAACTTGGAGGATGATGGCCCTCAAGATTTAATTGTTTCAAAGTATCACTTGAAATTATCTCTCTGAATAAAGGTCTCAGGTACAAAATAGTACCTGAGACCTTAAGAAATGAGGAATCAAATGTGACTCTCTGGTTGTGTGAGCATACATTTACGTGAACAAATGGACAGGTTCAACAAGTGTAAAAGAAAGGTAGAGGATTATTTCTCTTCAGTGTTTTTAATAAATTTGTTAGCCCATTGTATTGGACTAATAACAGTTTGCACATAATTTGCCTTGCCTTTGTCTCTCCACCAACCCTTTATTGAACACTTTGAAGAGCTATGTTAGGATGCTTGATTCTGAAAACAAGCCAGCATTACCACTGCACAGGGAAAGAGGACATCATTGTAGATGAAATCTTGTTCCTTCAGATAAAGCAAAATGATAATCTAACCAGAAAACTGCCTTAAAAATGCTTTGTGTCCCTCAATTATGTGATAAAAGTAAATGAAAATATGAATATATCATTTTAAAGTGTTAGAAGAAAATAGATGTTCTCTTTTCCTAGTATAATTTCTTAACAGAGGAGATGCCCAATAACATCCATCAGAGTCTAAGAAATAACAAAAGTTGGCAGTCTGTAAAATTTTAATTAAGAGAAACAAAAGAAATTTGAGACTTGGTAAAGTTGCAAAGTTATTGATGCCTAAAAACATGAAAATGAAGGATTCCAGGACAATTTTTCATTTATATGTTGTATTAAAATATCCTTTAGTTCTTTCGTATACATAGTCCTATAAATAAGTAGGAAAAAGTATTTGTCTTTCTATATGAAGGAGCAACTTAAAAATATATAGCAGTGGGAATACTTATGACCCTACTATTTTAAATTTGCAAGTAAGGAAAAGGAGTTTGATGCTTTTTTATCTGAAAAGGTATGAGTTTTGTAGATATTTAAAGACCTACGGTGAAAAGTAAGTGAAAAGCAAAAGTTTTATATGTTTTCTTGAAATGTTAAAATATTATTCAAAGTCACCATTTTTTTCTAGGAATCTGTAATTTTAGTACTAAGAAAATTCTGTATCTTCAGGCTTTAAGGAGAAAACAATTATATAAGCATTCTATCACCTTTGAAAATTTGCATTTGAAGTGTTTAAAAAATGGATTAAAATCCAAGGCATGACATCATCTCTGTGCATTGATAGCTTAGTTATCAAATATTGGCTCATTTTCTCCCATGCAGAAAAATGTTTTTTTGAGTTATTATGTATTCACAGAACAAGTGAGGTAACATAGAATGAGACAAAGTATTTTTTCCAATATAAATATAAGACAAATAAAAGCTAAGTATGAAATATATAAATAAGATAAAGGAATTAAAATAATTACTATAACACCTAATAAGTTAAATATGTTCCATGAACTGTTAATTATAGCAGTTAACTCACTAGTTAGTCAGTTATTCCAGAGTAGTTGTCCCAGAGCATGTTTTATATAAAATTGACTCTCTTAACTGCACTTGATAGTGGTGCCAAGTGTAAAATATTTCAGCATCTGAGAGAAGCATAGACTCTCATTTCTAATGACATTTTTATGTTTATCTGCAGTCTGATAATAGAAGCTCAGAGGACCAGTTTCAGTTTCCCACTTCCAACTGGTGTGACCCACATTCATACCTTTCTTTAGCATTCAAATTACAAGTGAAAATGAGCCATCTATCACAGTGATTTTAACTACTAGTGAAACAGGCAAAAAGTTCACATTGACTCATCCTTTTGTTTCTGAGAGTTAGAAAAATATCTTAGACTTATCAGTCTGGTTCTCCAAATGTCAGATTAGATATCAAGGTCTGTTCCACAGAGTAAAAATCTAATGATCTGGCCTCAGGAAAGAGGATCAGTTATTTTATTTTATCTTGATCAGCGTCTGCCTATGGTACTTAATATTCATATTTCCGATGAGGAGTTGATACACATGCATAACAAATCTTAATTGCTTTTTCATTCCCTTTCCTCCCCTCCTCTATATCTTAGTTTTAATCATTCTTTCTACAATATCATCATTTTGTTAATAAGTTGTTTGGGAGAAAGTAATACATATCTTGCTCATAGTAATTTTTCTTTGGACAGTGATTTTCCCTGTTTATTATGTGCAAGAGGATATGTTGGCATTGTTGTGGTACATGAGACTAATGTAACATGCTGATATTTTGTTCAAATGCTGAATGGTCTAAAAAGGTCTATGTGAAAATATATATGTACACTTACTTTCCCTTGAAGACACTGAACCTTATTCAGCTCTGATCTCTTGAATAAGTATATTATGCTTGTATCTCTTATCACAGATTCATCAGCTTATACTGAAAATAATGTAAAAGGCTTCTGTTGTTAGATCCCATCTCTGACCCAACTCAGTATTCAGTCTATGAACATCCCCCCAACCCATTTGAATCAATAAATGGCTGGGAGTTCTTGCCAAGGTATTTTTTTCAAATATTGATCTTGATGACCAAGCTAGTGCCCTAGAGTCTAACCATTGATTTTAAAGGGAAGGCTTGTCAGATTGGAGGCCAATTTTGTGCTATTAAACAGATCAGGTCTTGTAATTAAAGAAAATGTCAGGCTGTCATATTTTACAAGAGAGCCATGGGAATATTTTCACACAGTTTTAAAGCAAATTAGAAAGCATGCAGACCTGCTGGAGCCAAACACATACACAATTCCAGCACAGGCTTACAGAGAAACTAAATCAATATTCAAATGGTATGTGATTCATTGGCTTTCTGTATTCCCAAGACTCAATGATTTAAGGAATAATTTATGATTCCTGGCTTTAATAACATGCACTGCTGCATCAACTTAAAACTCTTCTCAAAGAAAGTAGCATTCAAATGAAAAGCTAATTTACTGTCAGGATAATGGAGAATAGCCAAACCATACTCAGCAGCCTTTGTTTCCTTTTAGTACCTACTGTAAATCATAACTTTGTGCTCCAGTTTATTGCATGCTTCCTTTATTCTCTAAATTCTTAAATGCTTTGCAGAGAACTTGTGAGTGAGGGGCTGTTGAATACTTCACCTTAGGGGCCAGGGAGATGGCTCAGTAGAATAAGCACTTGTCTGGCAAGCACAAGGGCCTGAGTTCAATCTCTGGTACCACAAAAATAAATAAATAAATAAATAAATAAATAAATAAATATGAAATCTGAACTCTGAAAAAAACAACCAAACAGAAGACATTGGGCTGAGGCAATGGCTTAGTGGCTTAAGTGCCTGCCTGGTGAGTGCAAGGTCTGGATTTTGATCCCCACTACCAAAATAAAAACCAGATACTTCTTATTGTAGAAGAAACAGGCCTATAAAATCACACTATATTTGTTATAAATATCATACAAGTGCTTTCTGAAGGTAAGAAGTTAGCAACTTTACTAGGAATGGTTAGGGAAGTTTTCATTAAGCATATTGGATTTCAGTTTAATGCCTAAAAATTGAGAGTCTGAAATTGTATTAAAAGGTGAAAGCATCTTATTTATGTTTTAGAATTGATTTCCAAAGCTAGGAATAATATAAGATAGTAAGATTTAGAACTCTTAGAAAGTGTAGAACTTTGTAAGTGGGAATTAAAATTTTAAAGTATCAAGAGAAAAAGAGAACATAAGATAATAATGCTCCAAGTAGAAAAGCAAGTAATTTTAAACAATCAAAAATATTATACCTTCATACAGATTTTATTTGGAGTGCTGTCTTCTCCTGTGGACACTCTCAACAGTATGATGTTAGGACTTTGGTCCATGTAACATGACCATTTTGTTTTCTGTTTTCTCATTTGTGTCTTTTCTTTGCAGGTTCAGTTTGCATCTTTTTGTTCACTTGTCTTCAGATTTAGTAGTATTATCTTTGGCAGTGTGGAGTCTATGGTAAATCCCATGGTTTCAGTTATTATTTCCAGCTATCGCATGTTGCCAACCTAGACTATAGATTCAACTTTGGATACATTATGTTGTTCTCTTATCTTCTACACTTACTCCTTAACATGCTAGTAATAATTATTATTTGAAATTGTTTTCTATTCACAATTTTTGCATCATTTTTGTATTTGTACATTTAGTATTTTATCAATTTTTCAGTCACTCTTTTGCTTGTTTAATATTTAGAATGTTTCAGGGCTGGCCAAATAGCTCAGCACATTAAACCCCATGCAAGTATGTGCAGGGGCTGGAGTTCGATCCCAGGGCCTACTATGCTGGCCTCTCCCCTGGATTGCCCTGAGATGAATAATTGAAACTAGGCATGATGGCGCATGCCTGTAATCCCAGCTCCTGAGAGGCTGTAAATTCACTATGAGTCCAATCTAGTAGTGAGACCTTGAACACCCTGTGGACCCTTCCCTAAAATGCAAAATATAAATAATAATAATAATAATAATTATAATTACAATGTTTTGTGATGAGATTTAGTTTGTTTATGTTTTATATACTATTCAATGTGTTGTATACATACACTATAGAGACTCTGGGTCATTCATGTTGGGGCTAAAAATGTTGCACCTAGTTCTAGTAGGCCTGCTTGATGCTGAAAAAAGCCTCATGCTAGATTTGTTACATTGTGACTGTGCTAGGGTTTATTATATGCTTGTCATTTGCTTCCTGTGTGTTGTACATGTTTGGGAGGATTTTCTCAGAGCACAGGTATGCATTATCGTCTCTCCATTATCAGTAAGAATGCTGAGACCTTGCTAGCACTGGGAGGCCTTTTGTCACTTCTGCTCTTCAACTGTCAGCACCTGTCTTAGGAGCTTTCAGAGTCTTGTGTTCTGTAGCCCATGAACTACGTAAACTCAAACGTAGTTCAAGACATTATGGACTAAGCCTTTACACAAGTCCTCTTTATTAAGCAGCCTGTTCTATCAGGGCTATAATGGCCCTGGTTTCAGTCCACGAATGGCATCTACCTTTCCTGTGGCCACATGACACTCACCATTTAAAGAAGGAGGATTTTCATTTGGCCTCTGTTTGGTGGAAATTTAGTCTGTAATCAGCTAGCTCCAAGTCAGATATATGGTGGAAGGGGCTGAGTAAGGACACTTGGTTTATGGCAGCGTGGACACAGAGCAGGAGGAGTTATTCCCAGGGCTACAATGTCATGACCACCAGCCGAACCCAGGGGCACTGAACTCTTCTGGGAGTGGTTTTTGAATTCAGTGACACTGACTTATGTGTCAGGATAAATGGCCACACTGGGTCTCTACACAAGCCCAGAATATGTCCTAAAGAGCTGTACATATTTTCTATCTCATCTTATGAGGTATTGATTGAGGTGATTGTGTTGTGTGAAAACATATCAGAAAACTCCAAATTAAACTTGAAACTTTCCAAATGTATCCCACTTAGGGTATTGAATTTGTATTTCAAAGTGTATAAATGCATGCACATGTTCACACACCCCATAGTATGTACATAGAAACAATGATGTCACTTAATATTCTATAGTAAATTTAAAATGAACACAGTAATTTTCAGAAGCAATGTGCATCAGATTTTTTTTTTTTTTTTTTCAGAACCAGGATTGAACTCAGGCCCTTGTGCTTGCCAGGGAAGCACTCATTCTACTGAGCCATCTCCCCAGCCCCTAACATTTTCAATATGCAAGAAATGAATTCAAATTGGACACATGTGGAGAAGGAAGTTTTTTATTTAAATAATAGTATTCTTAATATTGCTTTACTATTTTACCCATTATCTAAATTCTGTAAAAAGTTGATGCAAATGAATGTTCAATACTTATTTTAAATGACATATTTAATGCATCATATATTTAATTTTTATATTGCAAAAATATCCATACTGTAATTCACCTTTTTATATCTTATTTATCTTTTTTGAAGTACATTACATACCTAAATGCATTTATGATATGTGTGCATTTTAAAAAGTTTTGAAAAATATATATCACAATAAAATCACTGTCTCAGGGCTAGTGAGATAGCTCAGTGGACAAAAACACCTTCTTTGGCAAGCTAAGGCAAGCACAGAGACCCATTTCGATCCCCAGCACCACATCCATGCCAGCCCTGCCCCAAAGGCAGGCTGAGCTGGCAAGAGTCCAGGCATAGTGGTGCGTGGCTGGAATCTCAGGACTGGGGAGGCTAAAAGCAGGAAGATCACTAGGAGTCTGTGCTGCTTAGTGAGACCCTGCAATAGCCAAATACATTAAAAAACAATCACCATCTCAAATTGGAATATTTCCAATACATGAAGAAGGATTTTATGATACTTCATTTTACACTGTAAATAGATAATTTTCCTGATTTGTGTCATCACAGAAGAGGCTTTCCTGTTTTTTGAATTAATATAAATTAAATCATAAACTACTTTTTATTCAGATAATTTTTCCTACTTTTTAAAGAATGTTTGACTCCATTGGATGTGTCCATACTTTTTAGTATTTGTGTAACTATATCACAATGTATCTGTTCATTCTCTGCTGATTCTTTTCAGTCACTTTTTCTAATAAGCATATACCTTTTATTTTCCTATATTTTGTTACTATAATAAATAAAATTGATTAATTTTTAATTGAGAATAATTTAATTATTCTATGTGTAATTATTAAATTACACATAGAATATTTGTTCTTATCATTTCATCAAATATGATGGATTTTACACATTTGAATTGTTTTGCTAATTTTTCAAATAAGTCTATGTCCAATTATAAGAAGGTTATTATTCTATAACTATGTTTTATTTTCTTATATAGTCACTTCATGTTTTGGTTTCAGGATTGTGTTGATATTCCAAAATGGCTGAAGCCAGAAAACTTCGCCTTCAATCAGATACTGGGGCAGCGAGCTTGTGCTGTGTCAGCGCAGCCTTCTGCTTTCTATGGCCCTGAGCTGGCTGATTGTGAGGTGGCAAGCCTGGTGCCACTAGGCCTGAGAAGCCTAGCCACTGCCATCCTCACAGAAATGTGGTACATGCGTGGAGTTAATCCACTGTGCTTTCAGAACAAGTTCCAGACCCTACTTTAAACACATAATTGCACCACTTGCCGCTTTCTCTATGGAGGAGCATCCAAAAATGTCTACCACAAGGCTTTCTCAAATTTGTCCCTCAAATCACAGATTCGTCTTAGATACTTTATTTTATTAATTGGAACACCCTTATTTTGATCTTTTATGGAGGTGAAATATTATTTTATGTTATATTGTTTTCAAGTGTTTCTTAAAATATAGGTCTTTTAAAAATATTTAGTTGTTCAAATAAATAGTATTACCATACTAAGAAAATATTAGCATTATTCTCTACAAGTATGAAAGAGTGGTTGTGTATAGAACACTCCAGTACCTATAGTTCTCTGTACTCTAAATGAATGATGAAGATATATTTTATTTTTACCTTCCGTGCATTGTTCCTTGAGTCTATTCTCCACATATTTCTGGACTCCTACACTGCTGTCTGGCAAGACGTCACAATGGGTGCTTGCTGGCTAAAGCTGCCTGGTGACAAATTTGTTCTTTTTACAGTAGTTACCCTGAGTAGGCAGCTTATTTCGAATGAACTGTACTCCAACAATATGATCTAGTGTGACAGGAGTACATATATTGTGCAACAGTTTAATAAAACAAACAGAAAAGTAAGGCAAGACCCCAAATTAAGTCATGTATAATAGTGATGTATTTTTATGTTTTCTCAAGAGTTGCAATCAAGTGGTGGTGATATGTAAACAAGAAAAAGATACAATTTGCAATACCTAGATTAAAGAAGGGGTGTTTTGTTTTGAAAAATAACACTGTCACTGTCTTACATTTTGACCATGAGGCAAATTATGGACCCTCCGTGGTGGCGCAGGCCTGTAATCCCAGCACTGGGAGGCTGAGGCAGGAGGATTGTTGTGAGTTCAAGACCAGCCTGAGCTACAAAGTGAGTTCAAGGCCAGCCTGAACTGCATAGTGAGACCCTGTCTCAAAAAGGCAAAAAAAAAAAAATTATGGACCCTCTTAAAAATATTACACACTGTATATTTTAAAAATAAAAAATAATACTTCTGTGAGGGGTTATAGCAAACATTAAGTAATAGTGTTTATTCAATGCACAATTTGCAGAAAATATTGTTTTTTTCCACCATACGGTGTTTTATATATTCTACTATAATAGTTTTCCATTGCATTCAGAAAAGCAGATAAGAAAGGGGCTCTGTTCAGCCTGCCTGCAACTAATCATATTTTGGTGACAAGTTCCATAGCCTTGCTGCTGCATCTCTGTTACACTTTGGATAACTGTGACGTTCACCTCAAATAGTTAATGTAAGTGCTTAGAACACTCTGCTAGTTGTTAAGAATTCAGTATGTTAAGTTATAGCTATTTTATTCTCAAACAAGTTCTCAGTGAAAAATAATAAGAGAAATCTTATGTTTTATTGCAGATCCCGAAGCAATTAAGTGACCAGAAACAGTTGGAAATAGAAATGTGATTGTAGATTTTCTATTTAAAAAGAGAAAGAAATGAGATTGTAAGGAAGATGGTTTTGCTAGTAATAGGTTGACAGGAAAAAGAAGTAGCTTTTCTAGAAAGACCTCAGAAGGAAAAGGTACAAATAGAACACTCAGAACTACTTTAGATTACATTACAATTAATTTTATTTAGATGGATTCGACTTTCTCTCTGCTATCATGTCAAAGTATCATAGAGTTCCAGGTTTCTCTCCTTAGTACTGCTGTATTTCCTATGATAATTCATCAAAAAGCAATCAGATAATGAACAAATAAATTTCAAAAATTGGTAGCTAAGGTCACACCAGCTAAATAATTTAACAAATGTAGGTCATGATTCAGGAGAAAAAGAAAATTAACTTGAAAAATGTAAATCATTTTAACTCATTTTTATCTTAAATTATTTGTAGTTTCAAACAGATCATCGCTTCTTTCATTACAAAGGTGGGCTTATTAATTCATTTTAGTATGAATCTTTAATATATAAGATAAACATGCCTTTCCAGGAATTGATTCTAGACTCAGTGTTTCTGTGGAGTTCTAAAATCTGCCAAGAAAGTGTTAACATTAAAGCAGCAGGGAAATCACCTATTGAGAGAGGATAAAATGATTTATCTGAGGTCTATTGGGGATCTTTCCTGCCTGATAATTAAATGTACAAAAGAGTGAAATTTTTATATGCAAACTATAGCATTGTACCATTTCTCTAAGTGTGTATTTTAATGGAAAAATTATCTTTAAAATATGATTGACTCATACAAAGTAAATGCTCAGTAATTTTCCATTTCTTGTTTATACATTCCTTTAATGAGATTTTAAAATTATTTTAATCTATGAATCATGGTAATATGACAGAAAAAATTATTCTAGTAATTTACTCCTCTAAGAAAAAATACTGTGTTTGCAAATCTGTGCCATTGTTTTATAATACACAAACCTTTGCCATTCCTAATCTTTGTTGAACCAAAAAAATGACTTCGAGGAAAGTGTACACTGTACATCACCCTCAGTGGGGCTCTGTAATCTTGTGGATTCTAATTCAGTGTCTCTTGGGTGGAACTTTCTCTCTTGTTTTCAGCCCACTTGGGAACAACCACAATGTTGCAGTTCTGCATAGCAAGGTTATAAACAGCATAGAAAAAATGTTGATTTTATTCCAAATTCTAACTTCTGAAACAAAATATAAGTTAATCAGTGACGATAAGAGACTATAAGATAATGAAATTGGAAATAAATACTTTAAATAGCTTAAGCCAAACATTTTGCACATATTGGCAGTGGGAAGACTATAAACACTTCTAAATGTGCCATGGATGATTTTTTGGAAGTAAACTATCAGTAGATAGTAGTTCAAAGGACAAGACAGTTTGAGGCTGTGAGAGAAACAAAGACAGATATAACTGTGAGGAGATGACTGCTTTGCCTAAAAAAGTGCCAAAGTGAGCTCTAGTATTACACATGGAAAAGAAAGTGCAGAATTAGTACCTATGTCTGAGTTGCAATTACAGAATACAGCAACTGAATAGAGCAGAATAGTTGAGATAAAAATATAGGCATGTGTCAAGAAAGGAAATGAATACATCATGTTTTATTTTGCTGTATTTTGCGTTGGTCAAAGAGCTGTGCTATTTAAGAAATTATACGAAAACTTGTTACATTAAAAACTAACAGTTACGGGCATTGGGGAGATGGCTCAGTAAAATATATACACTTCCCTGGCAAGGGCAAGGACCTGAGTTCAATCTCAAGTTCTGAAAAAAAGAAAAAAAAAAAAAAAACCAAGCAAACAAAAGAAATGAACACTAAAAGTTATGGTGTGGTATAAAAATAATAAGGTAAAGAGGTCTGCCTATGAGTGTATAGACTAAACACTTAGAAGCTTGGAAGATGAATGTCGAAAGTGGGCTGCTGGTGTTAGTAATTAGAAGTTGAAAGAGATGGCACCTATTGAACATACATTCAAGGTAGGCAGTTTTCTTACCTTACTTGTTCTAGTTATGAGACCAGCAGTAACCTTAGCATTGCACTTTTGATAAAAGGTGCAAATAGTAGGAAAATAGATTAGCATATTTCATAGAAATATGCATATGTACATTGTAAGTGGACATCAGAAAGGAAGTAATGCCCATTTCTTTTAATTGAATAATAAAGGACGTCCTCTTCCTTCTCTTCCTCCTTCATTTCTCTCCCTCTCTCATAGAGAGATATTGTTACTTTTTCCTGGTGGCAGATGTTCCTAGTAAATTGCCCACAAGCGTTGATCCAAGACCAGGGCCATCCTTCAGTAGATACTGACAAATTGTTGAATAAATTACTATGTTTAAGATTAAAGCTACTGCTAACTACAAATCAGAAAGCAGTTTACGGGGCCAGGCAGGTTGTCAATATTCAAAGCCCTGGAGTCCCATCCCTAGAGAAAGGCATGTTTTTCTTGTCTCTTGGTTTTTATAGTACTGTATCAAGATCAAATCAGAGAATTTTTGAAAAATGAAAGATATAATAATAAAATTCTCTAGAGTCAAAAAATGTTTTGAATTTCTTAACAACTGGAAAATTACTTCATTGTTAAATCTTTTGTACTGTGCGTTGGACTGTTTTCTGTCTTGAGACCTGAGTTATGAAAATGAACAATTAAATGTAGCATATCTCATACACTGGAAGAGGTTTGCAAATACATTTTATTTTCAAGGACAGATGAATTTGTGGTGTGGGCTTGGGGAATGAATTTTAAG
Organism: Ctenomys sociabilis; assembly: GCA_004027165.1. Taxonomy (NCBI): domain Eukaryota; kingdom Metazoa; phylum Chordata; class Mammalia; order Rodentia; family Ctenomyidae; genus Ctenomys; species Ctenomys sociabilis. The sequence goes on from PVKA01010724.1 coordinate 56,636, forward strand.
TCAATCCATTTCCTTCCAAAGCATATATGTTTATAAATTACAGAAAGTTGACCACAATATTCTAAGCACCAAATTAGTCTTCCCTTTTGAAATTCCGTTTTTTGAATAGTCAAAAAACTTCATTTCCTTGATGCAAGGCCAGTCCCTGGGTTCAGTGAAGAGCAAGTGGATGGGCCCATGCTAGCAGAAGGACAGCCCCAAGCACTGCGTGACAAAATGATATTGGGTTCTGTACCCAGGCACGCTGCCAGCTTGCTGCTCACGATGTCCTTGCTCTGGAAGAACCTCTGTGTTGTATGGGCCTGGACACCAGGAGTGCTCATGGCTGCAGTGCCTGTGGCAGAAAGTCAAGAAATGCCTTTTAGCTTTAGCTACTTTCGTGGATTCTCAGCCCTCTGCAAAGTACAGTCTGCAACCTGACTTCAGCCACCGCCTTTGTGCACCCACCACCTTTTGTGGTGGTTTCTGAAAAGTAGATTGCTCCATGACATTGACTTCAAGGGTGACACAAGTTCTTTTGAGACGGAAGACACATGTGGTGACTGTGTCACAAATAGCAGTAACAAGGTTGTTCTGGGAGTTCATGGCTTTGTGAAATGAAATATTTTAACAACCCAATTCTGTGCTCAGTTATTTGCTACTAGCAGCCTTTTGACCTTCCTAACTGAGGAAGCCCAAAAGGACTGTGGAAGAAAAATTGTAGTTATCTTGAAGCTAAATAGTTTTCTTAACTAATAGAGACAGATAGAACAGTGTGACTTCTACTTGCTGCACATGATGATGGAGCTTTGGGCTGCCAGGAAGTCAGAAAGGTCAGAAGGCACAGGTACACATGTGAGAAAGAGCTCTAATGTTAAAAGGGTGAGAGCACGTTAGAAAAGTTTATTTTTGGAAATTTTTGAGTTGCTCTTGATGTACTCAGGGTTATTCTTGAAATACCGTGTGTTTCTAATAATTGGATATTCTCTGGAGAACCCAGGAGGAAACACTGCTATTTACTATCAGGGAGCCATTCTGCCCTGTTGGCTTTTAAAATATACAGATAGCACCCTTTTCCTCTTTGTAGTATTGCTCCCATTTTTTGTCTTCCCAATGAGAAATTTCTTCAGTTAAACATAATTAACTTTCCATAGTTTGAAGAATGCTCAGGAGATATTCTATAATAATTAACTTGCTTTCCATGAGAAAACTTCATACAAATGTATAAATCTCTAAAACTGTATAGCAAATGAAAATTTTGTGCAAAAAGTCTGTTTTTTGTTTCATCACAAATAGCCTGCCATTGCATCTTTCTGGAAAATATATTTGAAAGCTCGAGTATAAATCTTGGTTTGCACTGACATTTAAAACATTCTGTACCTGCAGCAAAAAGGTCTTTAAATAATATGAGCCCACATTACCAGAGATTTTGGAAAGGAATAGGTATTTTATTAGTAACTACAATTAAAACGACAGGAGAAAGGAGAAAAAATCCATAATTAAGCACAATTCAGTTGCCATAGCTATTATATTCTGTTTCATTAGTGGCCAATGAAGTCCAGAGAGTGAGGGTAACTGCAGCATCTGGGTTCTTTCTAATGCACTGTCCTGAACATGCTCAGCAAGTCCCAATATCAGAAAAGTGTTTCAGAGCTTATGTTTCATTTATGTCAAAATAAAATCTCAGCTGCAGAAGTGATAAATCAATTGATTACATGTGATGGTATCATAGGAATTTCACAAACATTTGAGGATTAAATGCATTTTTGGCAATTTATTTTTCCACTGGGCAAATGAACAGAGAGACTCACCCTCCAAAAGATCCAGAGGGAAGTCTGCAATGCTTTTCCATTTTGCTGCTAATGAACCATCTTCATCTGACTCCTGCTCTTATTGCTACCCCAAAGAACCAGCTGTCAGTTTCCACACTTGATCAGGTTTGGACCAGGCAGGTGGCAGCAGGGTGGAGAAGAAATTATGTCGGTGGGATTCATTTAATCTCAAATTAGGATGATCCACCTGGTGTCATTAGAAATTGACTGCACATCATGAATGATTAACTGTGATATAATCAGCACTTAGCAGTTAAGCTCAAAATATCCTTGAACATATAAATAAGAGCATGTGGCATTAATTGAATATTTGAGAAGACTTGTATTGTAGTCCATTTAGAAATGACAGATTTTTATACCCAGTTGATAGGAAAAGTTGATTGAATTATATACTATCCTAGATTCTAACATTGATGTATTTTGGAACTTGTATGTTACATATTTTCTGAAAACTTTTATGGCATTAGTAACAATGATTTTTTTTTTTTGTCTTTTTGAGACAGGGTCTCACTATGCAGTTCAGGCTGGCCTTAAGCTCACGTTGTAGCTCAGGCTGGTCTCGAACTCACAACAATCCTCCTGCCTCCACCTCCCGAGTGCTGGGATTACAGGCATGCGCCACCATGCCCAGCAGTAGTAACAATGATTTGAAGCTTAAATGATGCAATATATTTGGAAGTACATGGTAACCTCTGATACTTAATATGGTATAAGTATGGTCACCAGTGTTACCTTTCATTTTTATTTTAAATTCTTATAATTATGACTCTATTGTTTTAAATTCCTAAAATAACTTTAAAAACTTTATATTAGTGTCAAGTAGTATCCATAACCACAGACTCCACTCACCATCCAGCCATCCCTATGAGCACCTATGTCTCCTTCAGCTGTTACTTTCTTCATCTTAGAAGTCATCATCTCCTTGAGTAATGGGCTGGGGATAGCTCTGTGACTTCGTGGCACCCAGGGTCACCCCTGCTACAGCAGTGGTGACATTATATGGGAAGCGACTGTTCAATAGTCCATTTAGTAGTTTGATCTCCCAATGAAGAAAACATATGATAAGGATTATTATTCTTAGCTTGAGTTTGTGATAATGGGAATACTACAATTTAGACTCAAAGAAAAGTACATATTGTTAGAGTAAATTAGTAGCATATGTACTTCTGATGTCCAGAAAAAAGCACCCAGATCCGTCCAAATAGGTTTCATATTGCTCATTTGAGACACCATTCTGACTACATTGTGAAGAAAATTTTGAAGTGAGCCAACAGTGAAATCCATAAAGACAAACTGAATGGCAGATAAGAAAAACAAAAAATGGATTTGGAAAATGGAAAAGAAATAGATCTGAGATATACATAGATATTAACTAGACATAATTAGGTGTTGAATTTCAAGATGAGATGGATGAGGGGTCAAAATGGCTCTCATATGTATGATTTATATGGCTGGGTGGAAGTTGAAATCATTCAGAGACTGAAAACCTACTTTAAATGCTTGAATATGAGATGATTATTGTAATATCATAAGGATGGATCATGACAGGATGTAGACATAGTTTTCAATTTTAGGGTTAGACATGTTAATTTTGTCATGCCTTTGAAAAATCCAAAGAGAAAGTGGGCATAAACCTGGAAGTCATTTTGCTTGGTTCTGTTTGGTTCACATATCAAAGTCAAGGATAGTCTAGGAACAGATTATGAAGGAGGAATTAAAAAAGGCTAGGATCAAACATTGATTAATTGAGCACTAAGAGATTGTTTGCTACATTAAACAAAAAGACAAGTGGACTATGGAGAAAGGAAAGAAAGCTAACAATGAGAAAGTAATAAATGTGAAGTGTATAAGTGAAGATAGAATAAATATGTTTGTGGACTATGTTTATGTTGTAAAAGACTGAATTTGGATAGTGGTTAAGGGATGTAACATTGAGAAGGTGCAGCAAGGGAAGGGAAAATGCTCAGTGGGCAGGTGCTTGCATGGCAAGCACTAGGTCCTGAGTTCCTTTGATTCATGGTACGAAAAAGGTGCAGTAGTTAATTTTATGTGTAAACATGACAGTGCCAAGGAGTATCCAGATATCTGCTCAATCACTGCTCAGGTGTGTCTGTGAGGGCATTTCTATGTGATTAACATATTAAGCAGTTGACTTCATAAAGCACAGGGGATGGATTCCTCCTTCCTGATAGCCTAAAATCAAGCTAGACTGATTCCAGAAATTGTCTTTCCTGACATAATCTTGAACTGCAATGTAAATTGTCTGTGTACCTTGAAGCTGGTAGCCTTTGTGTTAAATTATAGTAGCAGCATTCCTGGGTCTCCAGCTTGCTGGCTGCAGGTCTTCAGTCTCCTTAGCCTCCATATTTACATGAGCCAATTTCAAGTACATAAACACTAACAGAAGTTAGTTCTATGTAAATACAGTTATGCTACCTATATACTCAGTACTGTTTTTATTTTAATGAGAATAAAAATAAAACACAGACACTAAAATGATACATATACAAGATAGCTCAGATAACTGTAATATTCTATTGGTTTATTGTAAAGAACACTTAAATCTTATTTTTATTAATTTTGCATGCCTATACTTGATAATCTTAAAATCCACTTTAAAGATAACAGTATAAAATCCAATACTATTTTAAAATAACTAGTGTATTTCAAATATTTTGAGAGTAATCTCATTAAGGTTCTGAGTGGTATATTATGCAACTAAATCTGTGTATCCTACAATCAGTATCCATTCGGTATATCCCTTGTTGGTAAATGTAACCATTGTGTAGGATGACTTACTAGAGTTAAATTGGAACCACTTTTAAAAGAATAAGAGCCCACCAAAGGCCATAATTTTTCATAAAATGTGACCAGAGGTTCTGCTTTTTGGGACATTTATTATGGCATTATGAGTAATCAGAGGATCTGAAATCATTATCTCAAGAAATTGAGAATGAGTAAATTTATCAGGCCATGGATATTGCTTAGTTTCGTAAATGCCAACCCGGCAAACACAAGAACCTGAGTTTAATCCCTAGTACTGAAAGAAAAAAAATGTGTGTGGGTGTGGGTGTGGGTGTGTGGGTGGGTGCACACACACACACACACTAAAACATTATGGCAGTCATGAGAACACAAAATTGTAATCTTTGTATTAATAGCTGAAATTGGAAGAAAGGTTACTCTTTAAGAACTAACATAAAGCTTTTATTGTCTAAATAATTCTGTCTGCCAAAGTTTTGACCTCAAAAACCAAAATGGTTCTTGATTTCTTTTTGTGTGCTAAGATATACAGTAGAATTTTGCAGTCATTCCAGTGTTAAGTGAAGGAAGATAAAATGAGAAAGAAGAAGTAAAAGAGGGAGGAAGAAGGGAGGGAGAGAGGACAGAGGGAGGAACAGAGATAAAGCTAACTGTGAACTGCATGTACTTCATCAACAAAAGTAATGGCAGCTTTACTTGTTAAGAACAGAAATTAGGATTCTTTTGAAGTCATTTTAGAATACATTATCTCTTTTTCACAATTTTGTACTTATAGAGTGAGGATAAAAAGCCTTAGTTTTGTGTTTCATTTAAAAAATGAATTGGTGTATCAAATAATAATTACACTTAGAATTGATTTCAGAAATGCAAGCCTGAATTAAGAAAATCGTATAGTGACTCAAGAAATTGCTGGTATACCACAAATCTGTCTAATCAATTCCACCATTCCACTGATGTAAATACAAATCAGAAGATCAGGGCTCTTTTTTCAGACTGCCAGCAACTTAAATATTTTTATCAGTGTTATCATTATAGACACATCTGAGGTTTCCCTTGATGCATCTTAAAATGGAATATCAGTTGACTGACTCCAATCACTCTGAAGTCATTTATCTAAACTTCCCGGATCTGTATTCCTGTTTAGTTATTACTGATATGTTATATGTAGGAGGGTTATGCTATATTTTGTCATGCTGGCAAATTTATAAATGTATAGAAAGAGTACATTTTATAGGAATACAAACTTCACTTAATGCAAAATTTCATTGAACAATGAATTCATTAACATGAAATAGACATAACCTCACAATGTACATTTCTACAGGTCACAGAAAAATCACATGCAATATTCTAAAAATACTCCAAGATGTGAGTCAGTCAAAAACTTATAAGATGGAAGAGGTGCTTTATATTCCTCATATACAATAAATATAGGATTACAAATATTAAGTTTAGATAAATTATTATAAAATAATTGTAAAAACCATGAAAAACTGGGAGTCACTAAATATTTCCAACTATGATTACATGAAACTTTAGTGTTATTCTTCATTTTACTATTAAGTAAAAATAAGGAAAAATACTCCAAAGAACAGAAATTAGATAAATATATCTTATTAGAATATTCAGATATTTTTGTGATGGGTGAAAGGCATAATGATTAGATGTACAGTTGCACAGAATTTGACTTAGATGTTTGGTAATAATGGGTTTTAGTTAAAAAAAGATAAACATTGAAATCAGGATAATTTTAAGCATAACTATTTATATTTTATTGACAGGTGTTCCTAAGATTGTCACTTAATGCCGTTCAAGATCTACAGAGGATCATTTTTGTATGACTGCTGCAAAAGGACAACTCTACAGGAACCAGTTCTTTTTAGGAGAGAACAGTTTGCAGCCCGTTTCAGAAAGCAGGTACAGTTCTTCTTTTATTAAACTGCCATTCTGTTGGAAAGAATGTAGAAGAGTATTGTAAGCTTGCAATATCTGTGGCTTGAGTATAGAGCTCTTCATTTTTTGAGCTGCATCTGTGTGGCTCAAGCTTGGGTCTTTTGTATGCAAATTAAGTATTTGTTCTTACGTATGCAAATTAGGTATTTGTCTTATCTTTGAAGTGAAAAGTCCTTGATGATGAGAGTAAGTATAACTTCTTTTTTTTTTTTTTTTTTTC
>PVKA01010725.1:0-12321 GCA_004027165.1 Ctenomys sociabilis
TTTTTTTTTTTTTTTTTTTTTTTTTTTTTTTTTTTTTTTTTTTTTTTTTTTTTTTTTTTTTTTTTTTTTTTTTTTTTTTTTTTTTTATAGAGTTACAAAGAAATACAAAGTATTTCTTGGTGTCTTTGATTCTTACCATATGTATCACAGTGACCAGTTTTTTCTCAGTACTGGAAGTAACAGAAACTTACCCAGGCAATTAACAGAAATTCAACTATGCAGTTTCCTTGCAAGTCCTTGCGGGGCACGTTACCTGTGATCCTCTGTAACCATACCCAATAGAAGCAGTAGCGTCCAGGCAGTCAGTGGTCCCAGGATGGGTCTTCACCCAGATCACCAACAATGGAAAGTTTTCCTTTATTTAGGGCTTCTACCTAAGTTGCTTTTAAGGGTTCAGGTCCATCTGTTCTGTAGCACTCCGCTGGTAAGGGAGTCAGTTTGACCCTGGAGCACATCCAGTGTACCTTGGATGCTTGTCAAATCTTGGTCCACTGTTTGACCAACTGTAGTTTTTAATTCACCTAGGGCAATCATCCATGAAGTTAAGGCAAAAGCCACAGCTGGCAAGACAGTGGGGATAATGCATTATCAAATACATAAGTAAGCTGAAGCAAGGACTAGAATCAGCAGCCTGAAAAAGCACAAAACTTAGGGAGATAATGCTGTGACATATAGAGAAATCCTGTGAATGGTGTCCTCAGGGCCCAGCCATGCACCGACTGCTCAGCAAGAGCAAGGTTTTGAATGCGTCGTCTAAGCTGAGTGTGCTGTGGAGGAGCTGTCGGGTGCTGGAACTGCTCCAGCAGTCACAGGGATGGGCTCTTGGAGCACTGGAGTGGTGGATCTAGGACTGGATTTCCAAGTGTTAAGAGTGCTACCGGTAGTTAATATGTACCTGGGGTTATATGTGTGTGCAGGGGTGTCTACAGGTACAGCTGGTGGTTTAGCCAAGTATTACGGAACTGGTTACAAGCTGTTCCTGTAGGGGTATGCTCTTACTTTCAAAAAAACAAAAGCAAAAAAACACTCGTTTAGAGCTTTGTGACTTAAATGTCATGTGGTTTTGCTAGTTTTGTATATCTGCTTTGAATGAAGACCTATTATTGTGGCCCATAATCAAGAATAGACTATATCTAGTGAAGATTTTTCAAAGCAGGACCTAGAAATTGCTATTGCCTTGCTCAACCTGAGTAGGCACATATGAACACCGACAGGTATCTGTGGCCCTTATAAGGCTTTACTTTAATCTCTTTAAAGGGAGGTCTTTCAGGCAATAGATCCCAAGACAAGGCTTAGAACTCTGGACTGGATATATATGTACATTTGATGTTTTTGGTATAGACAGATTTAGTTCCCTCTGTGGGCCTGAGCTCAGACAAAAGATCAAACAAATGAAATCACATCCATCTCTCTCTAAGGATCAGGGATTGTTATTCTAAATAGGTGTCTCTCACCGAGGAAGCTGGGAAGACTCCCTGACCAACGCCCCACAGGATGAACCCCTGTTCTATATTCATGCGCACTTACTAAGGGACTGGCTTCTCCAACACCTTCTTTCCCCCGCTGAATAGTCTCTGCTATTAACCTCCATTGCTCCTAAAATTCACGTCTTGGTTTTGGAGAACTCCAATTCATCCCTATCAGGTCATTCCATTCCTCTATATTGTTGTGGGCAGCTGAGTTAGATAGAAATATTACAGGTAGTCAAACAGGGTGAGGCCCTTAATGAGACAGTATGGAAGACAAGGTGACTTTGCAACTTTGGGAGAGACCCTGCTGTGGGCTGGACCTAAAGACAAAAGAATAAACAAATGCAGCCACTTACCTCCCTAAAGACAGGCATCCAGGATTGATATTCTAAGTGAGTCTCTCACCTGGAAGTCATTAAACCAGCCCCTACAGGAAAAGCCCAGTTCTATATTCATGCCCACTGGTCATGCTTGCTTGCTCTGTGACCGGCTTCCCCATTTGGTCTTGGATTTAATCAATTTCATCTAAGAAATTGTGCTTGTAATCTTGTTTGACCATAGCTTTTTCCCACCTCATGCCCATCCAGCAAGTTCCCATCTTCTCCACCTTCAACTGGCCTCACCACATGGTTTTCCTGTGTAAAAATCTCATAGACACAGCTTCAAGGGCAACTCTCTAAGGTCTCCCTTCTGTCCCTGTCTGGGGCAGGCGCTTTCTTTCCCCCAATAAGTATATTCTGCTCTTAATCTCCATTGTTCCTAAAATTCACAGGGGGTGGGGAGATTACTGCATAGAATGAGTGCTTGCCTGACAAGTGCAAGGGCCTGAGTTCAATCCCCAGTGCTGCTAATAAATAAATAAATAAATCTAAAATTCATTCTTTGGTTTTAGAGAACACGAATTAGGTCTAGGTATCTTTCAGGTTGAGAGTTTCATCCTTGTATCTCAGAATCACAGGAGCTGTTACCTGGGCAACTAACTGAAGTTTACTGGCTGGGAGGCATTTTCTGCTACATCACAGGTATACCATTTACAATATGAAACTTGTATAGGAGAAATCCTGAGCCGACAGGTGTCAAGTGTGCTTAGGTCAAGGTTCTACCATGCTGAGGAATGAAGGAGAGAACCAAAGGAAGAAGTTAGAAGAGTTTCATTGGAACAAAGTTCCCAAATGGGGTACCCATGGAGCCCTTTTTCAGAGGTAATTTATTTTTTGTGTTTATTTATAATTTTTTTTCTTGGTATAGGGTCTCACTATGCAGCTCTGATTCCTAGTGATTCTCCTGTCTCAGCCTCCCCAGCACTGTGAGTGCAGGCATGGGCTGACAATCCTGGTTTCAGTGGCCAGCAGGCACGCCCAGGGTTTCGAGGGCTGCATGGCGTACCAGGCACTGAAGTCGGGACCTCGTGCCTGCCAGGCAGGCTCTCATGCCACTTAGCTTCCTTCCCAGCCCTGCCATGGGCAACTTATTCCACAAAGTCACAGTGTGGGTAAAACTACATTCAACCATAGGGTTACAAGTCTAGGGACTTGGGGCTGGCACTGGTCAAATAGGGAGACAAGTACAAGGGAAGGGTAGAGCTTCTGTGGGACTGCTGGGTCCCCGGCTCATTCAGCCCTGGGCACTGACACCTGTCTGGGCTCACTTGACCAGTGGTGCTAATCACAGTCTAACTTCAAGTTGCTGTCTGTCCTCTTCACCTTGAGGCCTGGCCTTCTCCAGGTGCGCCTTCAGCCGGATTCTGACTCAGCTGGTTTTGGTGCTGGCTTCCTTAAGGGCCCAGTCCATTTCTGACTGTACAATAATTTCTTTTGTTTTGCATACTAATCACTATCTAACTTAGCTATTTATAATAAAAGTTTTTTTTTCTTTCTTTCTTTCTTTCTTTCTTTCTTTCTTTCTTTCTTTCTTTCTTTCTTTCTTTCTTTCTTCCTTCCTTCCTGCCTTCCTCCCTCCCTCCCTCCCTCCCTCCGTCCTTCCTTCCCTCTCCCTCCCTCCATTCCTCCTCCTCTTCCTTCTTCTTTTTCTTCTTCTTCCTTCTCCTTCTTCTTCTTGCCTGTCTGTCTGTCTGTCTGTCTGTCTTTCATTCTGGTGGAACTAGGGATTGACCGCAGGCCCTTGTCTGGCAAGTGCTTATTCTACTGAGCTATCTCACTGGTGCGAGTATTTCTATTTTAGTGTAAAGCCACTAAGTCTATGTACAAATAAATCTGAATGATCCTCTTCATTACCCTTATGACAGTATAGCAGCTGCTCTGGAGCTGGTAATAGGAAGTGCGACCTGGGTCAGGCACAACTCGGATCTCTGTTCTTTCCTCTTAGATAAAATGGTTCCCAGATTCGACCCCATTCTAATAAACATTCACTTAATTCACAGGGAACGGAAAGGTCTGAGTGTCTTTCTATTACTACAAATGAGGCGCAGACTGAGGTGAAATTACTGTATATTCATGCTGTAGTTTTAGAGAATAAGTACTGGCCCTGGGCTTCCAAGACCTCTCAGATAGCCAGACACTGAGATTACACTGCTATTACACTGAGTTCTTTTCTTGATATACTTAGTTTCAAGAAAAGGTTATCAGTTGTACTTAGTACAGTTGTGACTTAGCAAAAGGAAGTCAAAAGCAATTAGATGTTTATTCCATGAAGCCTAATAATTATTTGAAAAAAATAAATGCTTACAACTGGAATGAAAATTTTCATCCTATTTCATTCCTAAATAGTCACAGTTACTAATGTTTAAGCCAGTTCGTACAGAACAACATAAACACTGGAACCACAGTGCATGCTTCTATACTCCTTTTACTCCTTTGTTATCCCCTGTGGATAACGTTATGTTTGCAAAGACACGACATTACCTAAAGGAACTAAGACAGAGTTGCTCAAGCTAGCAGTTTATACATAGCCCAATAGATATTAAATAATACTATTCTCCTAAAATACTTTAAATATTCCTTGTGGGTTACAGCACACAAACAGAAATGAAGAGAAAGAAAGTAGAGGAGGAGGAAGAGGGTGGAGGAAGAGGAAGAGGAGGAGGAGGGTGGAGGAAGAGGAAGAAGAGGAGGAGGAGGAGAAGACGAAGAAGAAGAAGAAGAAGAAGAAGAAGAAGAAGAAGAAGAAAAGAAAAGTGATTTCTCCACTGTCCCTTTTCTTAGAACATTTCTTTTAAAAACCTGTTATTGTCTCTTTGAAAGAGAAAAGATATGTAAATGTTTTCCAAAGCTAAATAAGGTCTTACCCACTAATAACTCCAGGATGCCTTTGTCACTACCTTTTTGTAATGTACGTGAGGAAGACAGAGCTCAGATCTCAGATTCCTCTTCTGAGGGAAGAAGGTGGAAGCCTCGTTCAGCAGGTGTTCTTGGTTTCCTTTTGTAAAGCTAATAAGCTAATGAGCCAGTCACTGTGTTACCCTCTTAACTTATGAAGTCAAGTCCTCTCTCACAGGTGTCCAGAAATGCTAGCAGATCTTACTGTATTGTATTTTATTTTGTTTCCGGCTCAGCCAGTGCTGGGGCAGGGCTGGTGAGGCATGTGGTGCCAGGGATGGAGCACTGAGCTATCTTACCAACCCCTAGCTATTCTTACTTTAGAACTAATTATGATTTATCTTGAGAAAATACATATAATAGTTTGGCTGCATCAAACTGTGGGACTTGAGCTCTGAGGCATGTCAAATTCTGATTTAAAATTTTTACTTAATGATACAATGATTTCCTTTTGCTTCTTATGTTCTGGAGAAATTTTTCTGAGTTGGGAGATTATACTTTTAATAATATTCCCCAGCAGATGCTTCTGAATTTATTTTGACAAATCAATCCTGTTTTAGGAACAACAGCCCAAAGTTAAAAAATAATAATATGCAAATTTTAAAAACTGTCAGCAAAACATCAGCATCACCACAAAAGTTGACAGAAAAATAAACATAAATGTAACTGATTTCTTGGTTTAGAAATTTTTGATAACTAGTCAGACGTGCATGGATACATAACTAGAAGTTGGGCTCAGACAATGTAATAATTGAAGGACTGTGCTCCCTTCTTGATCTTCTGATAAATAATCAGGGGAGAGTTGGAAGCAGTCACTCAGAGTATTGGTGGCATTTATTGTGAGGCAGAAGCACATATAGAGAAGACACCATAGAGGGAGAAGTTGGGCTGTGCTGGCACCGAGCACCCGCACTCCTAGAGGGAGCTGAATGTCCATCAAGCCGGAGATCACCATTACTGTCCACATGGAGTCCAGAGTTTGTATGCTCCTAGACTTTTTTTTTTTCTCAGGGACAACTTTGAAAACAATTTTGTTCCTTGCAGACACTGAGGGTTCCCTTTCAAGTATACTATTATCCCAGGGGCTTTAATCATGTAAGAAACTTACAAGAGGGAAAAAAAAAAATCTAAGTCTTAACATGGATGGGTCTGTCTTAAAAAAATGTTGCTTTTATTCCTCTGTCTAAAGACACTGAGTATTGGTTATGGCAAGCAGCAGTGTTGAATGCCTTAAAGATAAATGTCCTAAAATTTTGGCCAAAGTTGTCATCCTGTACCCTCCCAGCATGATGTATACACTCCATTAATGTGCCATTATGTTATATGAGTTTTTTCCCCCAAGACCTACTAAATTGTTATAAACATATAGGTCTTGTTTCCTTGATGAATAATAACTTGAAATGCAGAGGGCTTGATTCCCCCATGTTCTCAAGCTGCTAACGCCAACCTGCATACTTACTGAAAGGAGAGACTTTGGAAGAAGTTATTATAGTAGATTGATGAATGGTAGAAGTGCTAGAGTGTGAGACTTACTGCTTTCAGTTTCTGTGTGGGGGAGCCAGTAGAAAATAGCTAAATCATAGAAGCAGAGATCTGACAGAAATAATTTAGTAATGGAAAATTTTAAGAAAAAGATCACAGATATAAATAAATAAATAAATGCCTCTGGTTTAGAGCACATGTGAACATGTGAGTAGGGTGAAGGAATATTTGTTAGTGAGGACTCAACCTTATTTTCAGATTTCAGAAAGATTTTGTCAAACTATTTGAACATTTAATTAATTAATTTATTTATTTTTAAGAGTTTTAATTTTAATTTTTATTTATTTATTTTGCGGTACTGGGGATTGAACTCAGGACCTTGTGCTTGCCAGGCAGGCACTTATGTGGTTGAGCTATCTCTCCAGCCCTTGAACATTTTATTTAGATAAAGATTTAATTTTGTTTCTCTTTATTTTTTATTTGTCTATTTTATTGAAAAACAAATAGCAATGAGACAGTTTCAAATCAAATTAACAGGACAGGTTAAATAATTAATACATTGCATATTGTTTTCATAGTGGTTTGTTTTCATACAAGATGCAAACATGATATTCTAATTACAAACACTATTAGAGAAGATGTCTCTAATCAATGAATTAAAAGAATATAGCTGTACACTTGTCTTTTTTTATTACTTTTTGCTTTTATTTTTTATTTTTATTTATTAATTTAATTTTTTTCCTTAGAAATCTAGGGAATTTATTTATTTATTTATTTTATTTTATTGAAGTACAAATATCAATCAGACAGTTTTAAGACACCTTAACAAGACAGATTCGATAAATCAATACACTGCAAACTATTTTCATACTTTTTCGGTATCGTACAAGGTGCAAACATGATATTATACTTACAGACATTATTGTAGCACATGTCTCTTATCAGTAAATTGAGTGTAGCTGTTTACTTATCTTATTTTTTATACCTGAATTATATCAAAAATTCAATAATTATTTTCCTAGTGGATGACAATAGCTCTAGAAGCCAACATAACATCCTGTCCAACCACCACCAGCACAAATCCTGCCTCTCATAGGATTATGTAGAAGCACAGTGTTATCTATCCCAACTGTACTGTCCATATACACACATCATGATTTTTTCTTTCTATACCCCTTCCTTTGTCTACAACTGTCAAAGGTGGGCACTCCATTGTCTTTCAACTAACCTAGGTGCTTGAACTCGACAACACAATCCAACACAGCCCAGCATTCCACAACAACAGTGAGTCACTCAAAGAAGTCGTCGACCATAGCCATTTACAGCTCAGCTTAATATTATGGCCCCGCGATGTATACTTCATTTTTATACTTTTCTGCTGGATGGTTGAGACTTAGATAGAGCAAGACTTATATACCAACACATGTACTTTATGTTTCTTATGTGGTCAATGAAGTCCCCTCAGGGTTTATCTTGTAGTCCTGTACATTATTCTGTAGATCCTTTGTCCGTGTCATCCACATGGATGAGTCACGACCAATGCCCGACCAGTTTGCTCTCTGTGAGAGCCTGAAAGTTTTCTCTTCATGTGACTCTCCCCAGGCACACTATAGAACTTCAATCTCTTTCCTCTGTGGCTCCATAATCTCCTTGTTCAGAAAATTTGGAGCTCAACTGAGTTTCATGATGTTGCAGTACAGGTTCTCCTATGTCCTGAGTCTTCGCCGACCTTAAAAGGCTAGAGCCAAAATGTTGGCTGGCCTTGTGGCTCTTCTATTTCTCCAACTCTGATTTGTGAACTTAGGTTGCTAATCATCCAGAAGAAAAGCTGATTAGTATCCTGCAGCATATGCCATTCACTTTGCCTTATCTGACTCAATTGATTTTAATTGTTGTTGTACATCTCCTTTTGTATTTCTGGTTTTCGCTTGTTATACTAGGGAGACTATACGATATTTACACATGTGTGTCTGGTTTATTTCACTTATGAGTATATGTTCAAGTGGCATCCAATTCAGTATAAATGCTTCAAACTTATCATTCTTAATAGGTGAGTAATGCTCCATTATATAGAAATACCACATCTTTTTCAACCATTCCTCATGTGATGGACATCTTGGTTGTTTCCAAGATTTTGCTATCACACATTGTGCTGCTATAAACATAGGTACACATATATCACTATGATACAATGTTTTCAGATCCTTTGGGAAAATTCCCAGTAGGGGGACAGCAGGCTTGAATGGGATTTCTAGTCCTACTCTTCTGAGGAGTCTCCACACGGACCTCCACAATGTTTGTACCAGTCTACATTCCCACCAGCAGTGGAGAAGTGTTCCCTTTTCTCCACAACCTCTCCAGCATCTGTTGTTGGTTGATTTCCTTATGATAGCCATTCTTTATGGAGTGAGATGGTATCTCAGTGTTGTTTTAACTTGCATTTCATGGATGGCTAGCGATGTGGAGCATTTTTTCATACCTTTGCTTGCTTCTTTAATTTTGTCCTCTGAGAAGTGTGTATTCATCTCAGATGCCCATTTCTGAATTGGGTCTTTAAATATGAGGGTGCTGTTATATCTTAGTTCTTTATATATTCTAGACAGTAGTCCTCTGTCTGATTGCTTATTAGTTAGGATTTTTTTGAAATTTGTGTGTTGTCTTTTCACTTTGTTGGTAATTTCTTTTGACATGCAGAAACTTCTGAAGAAGAGTTGATCCCAGTTGTTAATTGTTTCAAGTATTTCCCATGTGAATACATGTTTGTGCATGAACTCTATGCCTATCCCTATATATTCATAGGGAAAGTAGAGTTCCTCCTACTTTCTCTTCCAGTAGATTGTTTCTGTTTTAATGTTTAGATCTTTAATCGATTTTGAATTTAGCTTAATGCAGGGTGATAGACCTTGGTCAAGTTTTAGTTTTCAGCATGTATAAAGCCAGTTTTTCCAGCACCATTTGTGAAAGAGGCTATCATTCTTCCAGTAAGCTTGTTTTGTCTGTTGTCAAAGAGCAAGTGGCTGAGTGTGTTTGAATAGGCCTCTGTGTCTTCTAATATAGTCGAGTGATTTTCAGGTCTATTTCATTGACAATACCATGCTGAGTTTATCCCAATGGCTTTGTAGTATAATTTCAATTCAGGAATTGTGATGCCTCCTGCCTTGTCTTTATTACCTGAGATTGCCATTGCTATTCTAGGTCATTTGAGGTTCCAAATAAATTTCAGGAACGATTTCTCTAGGTCTGGGAGGTATGTTGGTGGCAGTTTGATAGGGATTGCATTAAATCTGTAGAGCAGTTTTGGGAGTATGGCCATCTTCACGATGTTGGTTCTTCCTATCCAGGAGCGTGGAATATCTTTCCATTTTCTGAAACCCTCTATAAACTCTTCTCTTAGGGCGTTACAATTTTCCATGAACAGATCTTTGACTTCCTTGGTTAAATGAATTCCAAGGTATTTCATTTTCCATGGTGTTATTGTAAAGGGTATTGTTTCTATAGTTTCTCTCTCGGTGGGTTTGTTATCTGTGTAGAGGAATGCTATTGACTTTTGAGTATTGACTTTGTATCTTGATATGCTATTGAATGTGTGTATCAATTCTAGTGGCTTCTTGGAATTTTTTGGGTCTTCCAAGTAAAGTATCATGTCATCTGCAAATAGTAATAATTTAACTTCTTTACCTATTCTTATTCCTTTTATTTCTCCCTCTTTTCTATTGGCTGTTGCTAATGATTCTAAAACTTTATTGAATAAGAGGGGTGATAGAGGACATCCTTGTCTTGTACATGATCTAAGAGTAAAAGATGTCAGTTTTTCCCCATTTAGAATTATATTAGTCGTTGGGTTGTCATAGATGGCTTTTATCAAATTGAGGACTCTAGTCCATGTATTCCAATTTTCTGTAGGATTTTGAACATGAATGAGTGTTGGATTTCGTCAGAAGCTTTTTTCTGCATCAATTGAGATGATCATGTGGTTTTTAGATTTCAGTCTATTAATATAGTGTATTACATTTACAAATTTTTGAATATTAAATCATCCTTGCATCCCTGGGATGAATCCTACCTGGTCATGGTGTATGATCTTCTTGATGATTTCCTGTATTATGTTTGCTAAGATTTTATTGAGGATTTCTGCATTTATGTTCATGAGGGAGGTTGACCTGTAGTTCTCTCTTTGGTAGTGTCTTTCCCTACTTTTGGAATCATTATAATATTTGCTTCTAGAAATGATTTTGACAGGACTTCTTCTTTTTTAATTTTATTGAAGAGTTTGAGGAGTATAGGGCTTATATCTTCTTTAAATTTCTTGTAGAATTCAGCTGTGAATCCATTAGGACCTGGACTTTTTTTTTTGTTGGCTGGCTTTGTATTATGTTTCATATTTTGTTGGCTGTTATTGGATTATTGAGAGTTGCTATATCTTCTTCGTTCAGTTTTGGTAATTTGTACTTTTCAATGAATCTGTCCATTTCTTCTGTGTCTTCTATTCTGTGAGGGTAAAGATTCTAGAAGTAACTATTGATAGTCTTCTGATTTTCCACTGGGTCTGTGGTGATTTCACCCTTTTCATTCCTTCTTGCTTGTATTTGAATTTTTTCTTTCCTCTTTTTTGATGAGGTTGGCTAGCTGCTTATAAACTTAATTTAGTCTTTCAAAGAACCAACTTTTTGATTTGTGGATCCTTTGAACTGTTTTCTTTATCTTAATTGAATTATTTTCGGCTCTAATCTTTATGATTTCTTCCCCTCTTTGTACTCTGGGTTTGGTTTGCTCTTCTTTTTCTAGATGTTGGATGTGCAACGTTAGGGTGCTTTTTTGTACCTGTTCTGTTTTCCTAATGTGTGCGTTCATAGTTATGATTTTCCTTGTGAGAACTGCCTCATAGCATCCCATAAATTCCACTAAATTGGGGTAAAATTTTCATTGAATTGTAAATATTGTTGAATTTCTTGTTTAATTTTATCTGTGACCCATTGATTGCTGAATATTGTGTTTTTCAATTTCTATAAATGTAGCGGGTTTTTCTGGTTTCTTTTGTCATTTATTTCCAGTTTCATTGCACGTGGTCAGGTAATAGGCATAGGATAATTTCTGTTTCCTTGCATACACTTATGGATGACCCATGAACTAGTATATGGTCTATTTTAGAAAATGACCCATGTGCAGCTGAAAAAAATAGGTATTCATCTGTGGTTGGTTGGAACATTCTGTGTATGTCCACCAGGTCTAGTTGTTCCAAGCTCTGGTTCAGTTCTGCTACTCCCTTGCTAAATTTTTGTCTGGTTGACCTTTCTTTTTGAGATAAGGGGGTGTTAAGGTATCCTGTTAAGGCTGTGGTCTTGGATATTAGGTTTTTCATGTCCATTAAGATTTGTCTTACATAGTTGGGTGCTCTTGTGTTTGGTGCATAGATATGTATGAGTATTACCTCTTGCTCTTGAATTTTTCCCCTAATCAATATATAGTGCCCTTCCTTGTGTCATTTGATCATTCTTGGTTTGAAATTGAGACTGTCTGAGAACAGAATTGCTACTCCTGCTTTTTTTCTGAGGTTCTCGGGCATGTAGTATTGATTTGCATCCTTTGACTTTGAGCCTGTGAATGTCCTTTTGAGTTGTGTGTTTATTATACACAGCATATTGTTGGACATTTTTCCTAATCCACTGTGCCAGTCTCTTTCTCTTAATTGATGAATTGAGTCCATTTCCATTGATGGTTATAATTGACATGTGTTGATTTATGATTGTCATGATATTTTTTTTTTTTTTAGGTCAGTGGGAAATAATTTTAATCAAAGAATTGTACATTTTCTCTTCCCATATCTTACTTTGAATTAGGAAATGACATTGCAACCATTTCACTACAAGTAAAATATTACAAAATATTTACATGAAAATATTAAAAACTCAAACACAAAATGATGAAACAAACTTTTTGAGAAATCTCTATTCCAGGGCCCACAGCACACAAGAAGAGAGTCAAAATGCATAAGTAGGATGAAACTGGTCACAAATTTCCAAAAAATTGGAGAAGGGTAAGCAACAGGATGACAACAATGGCGGGAAGAGAACGGATGGCAGCAGCGCTGTGCTGGC
>PVKA01010725.1:12421-63489 GCA_004027165.1 Ctenomys sociabilis
CGCTACCCGCGGCTCCTATCGTGCAAGCATGGCGGATCTCGCGATACAGCAAGCTATATAGATTTCACAAACCAATCACAACAGGAGGGGCCCAGGCACAGCAACAAAAAACCCGGAAGCCGGAGGTGGGCGCTATCTTAGCAGACACGATGGGCGGGGGAGCCAAAAGCGGCCGGCATCTCAGAGCGGCTCCCGACAGGCGACCACTCTTCCGGTGTTCTAATTTCAGTTCCAGGAATGTTTAGAGCTTAGCCTTGTTTGGAATTTCCTGCACCTGAGAGGGGGTATTTCATCCGGAAGAGTGTCATGATATTTACCTGCTGTTGTTTATTCTTTTTTTATTGTGGTCTCTCTGCAGAGCATCTTTCAGTAGACTGTGTAGGGATGTTTTTGTTATCATGAAATTCTTTAGTTGGTCATTGTCATGGAAGTATTTCACTTCTCCATCAAACTTAAAAGAGAATTTTTCAGGGTATAATAGTCTGGCCTAGAATTTGTTTTCATACAGGACTTGAAGAACTCTGCTCCATGTTCTCCTCTACTTCTTGGTTTGTGTAGAGAAGTCAGCTGTAATTCTGATGGGTTTTCCTTTGAATGTAATCTGCTTCTTCTGTCTAGTAGCTTTCAGTATACTATTTTTGTGTTGAATTTTTTGGATCTTGTCTATTGTATGTTGGTGTGTTTTTAGTTGGGTTGAATTTATTTTTGTTCTATATGCTTCAGTTACCTGAATGTTGGATTGTTTCCTCATATTTGGGAAGTTTTCTGTGATTAGTTCTGCCCATGTTGTTTGTATATCATTTGTACTTGACTTCTTCATTCTCACTGATGCTAATTAATCTTACATTGTTCATCTTGGTGGCATCTTGCAGTTGATGGATTATTTTTCTCCTGTGTCCTAGGTGTTTTTAACAGATCCTTTCTTATCTTTTCACTAGCTGCACCAGTGTCTTCAATATATGAAAGTCTGTCTTCACTTTCACTCATACAGTTTTGTAGACTCATGATTGATATTTTTAGTTCTTCTATATCTCTTCAACTCTGCTTCATGCATTCTGTTTCTTTTTTGTATTGCTCCTTCTAGGAATCCGTCATATTTCTGATCTCCTCTATTTTTTTTTTAATAAATGTCTTCTTTAGAGTTAGCTTTTAATTCTTTTACTGCAGAGTTTTTTTTCTAAATTGGGTGTCCGCTATATATTTCTGGAACTGATTCTCTACTTTAAATGCAATGATTTGAAAGAATTGCTTTTTTTTTAATTTCAGAAATTATTTCTGCTTTGAATTACTTTTTACCTGTTGTTGTTTCTTTGCCTGAGACAGTGTTATTTCACATTTTTCAGCTGGAATAGTGTTCTCTGCACTTGTTCTGGGTGGGCATTGGGTTTCCCCCATATGTTTCAGGATTTGATTCATTACTTCAGATGCTGTGTATTCAATATTTCTTTTTTTTATTTCAGGAGTTAATTGTTTGAGTTTCTCTCTACCTTTCTGCTGTTGTTTCTTTGCTTCCGCCTCTGTTAATTGATTCATTTCAGCTGAGCTAGTGTCCTCTGCACTTGGTGGACTCAAGGCCCAGGATTGCATTTTTTCTCTCTATCTTTGTCATTTCCTGTAGCACTGACCTCTGATCTTTGATGTAGAGCTTTGGTGCAGTTATAATCTTCGTGCATAATGATATTTGGGTGCCAGTCTATTAAGTTTGAGATTATCCAGTTATGCCTGGCCTGGATCTAGCTGTTGTGTTCAGTTCCTGTTTGCTGCAGCTCTTCTGGTGCAACTGTGAGCCTGTGGTTCCCATCTGTTGGGTGCCTGGTCTGGAGAGCACTGGAAGGTGCAGAAGCTCTCCCTCACACTCACTAGCCCAGGTGAAGGTGGATCAGGTGCCCGGAGATTTGGAAAAATTCTCACTCGTTTGGTGAGCTTGGGGTCAGGGGTTCTGGGGACTTGCATGCAGGTCTGTTTGGGGTGTCTCAAGACAGTGGTTCGCTTGGAAAGCTTGCGTGCGGGGGCTCCGGATATCACAGCGCGCACTGGGGGAAGACAAAGGCTCTCCCACACACTCACCAAACTGGGGTACCAAGAGAGTTGGAAAAATTCCCACTTGCTCGGGGCGTGCTTCGGGTCAGGGGCTCCAGGGAGTTGATGGGCAGTTCGGTCTGAGGTGTTTCAGGCTGGTCGCTTGCTCTTCTTTCTGTTTAAAAGTTCAGTGGTTGATAAAGTGGGGAAAAGAAACTTTTAGTACCTTAAACACCCAAAGACTAAGGTTACATCTTTTTGATTCATAATGTTACAGGGGAATGAAACTCCCAACCTGCAACTTCAATTCCTGGGATGAGTGATGGGTTTTCAATGGTGTCATAGCAGATAAACATGGAAAAATAAAAATGGGAAAGGGACTTTATTATCTTGGAGGACACAGAGAGAATCTGGGGAAGATAAGGAATTCTCTGGATTTGACCAAAGAGAGGTGGAGGCTTTTATGGCATTTTGCCAGGGGTGGAGCTTGAAGGGGATGTTTAGATATACCTGACTAGGGAGTCAGAAAAGGAAATTGCACCCTGGGATGAGTTGGAGAAGGGTTGAGATAGTCTCTGGGAAGATAAGCCGTTGTTTTAAGGACTTCAGGTATATTAGACCACCACCATAACAGTTCAGCAGTTCCTATGAGGGCCATAAGTTATCAAAGAGTTGGTGTCCTTTAAAACTAAAGAATGAATTTTAGGAACAATGGAGGTTAAGAGAAGAATATATTTATTGCGGGAAAGAAAGCTTCTGTCCAAGAGAGGTACAGAAGAGTATCCAAGTGGATTGTCAAGGAATTCGTCTTTTATAGTGTTTTTGTAGAGCAAATCTATGAGGTGAAGTGGGTCTAAAGTGGACAATATGAGAACTTGCTAGGTGAGCATGAGGTGGGACAAATCTATGCTCAACCAGTAAGATTATAAGCATAGTTGCTCAGGCATAATGGGTTAAATCAGGATCAAATGGTGAAGTGAGTCAGTAATAGTGTCTTATCCTGTAGAGGGATGGGCTAGTGACTCTTCCAGGCCATTTCAAGTTGATAGAGACCTACTTAGAAGATCAGCTTGTGATGTTTATGCCTAGTGAGACGTGCATTTACTTAATCATTTATTCTGAGGTCTGGTCCACAGCAGGAGGGCCTGTCTCTCCCACAGTTGCAAAGTGTCCTACCTTTCATACTGGCTCCTTTTGAGGGCTTAGCTCTGTCTGACAGCCTACAATATTTTTATCTAATTCAGTTGCCAACAATAACAGAGGAAAACATTTTTAGGAAATAATAAAACTGATCTAGGAAGTATTTTGTGGACTTTTTTAGTGGAATGCATGAAGTTTTCACTTATGGTTTTCCCATGGGTTCTTAAGTTTTCGTAAAATAATTGTATTTATTGCACTATGGAATATAACCACAAAACTTGGACAAAAGAAGACCCCTTCCCTCTAAATTCAACCTAATTACCATTGAGATTTGGTTAGGTTTCTTTTCAGTATGTTCTACTGCATGGATTTTTTTTTTTTTTCTTTGAGAGAGGCACAATCTATAGTTCAGGATGGCCTGGAACTCACAGTGATCCTCTTGCCTCAGTCTTCCAAATGCTGAAATTACTGGCCTATGCCACCAGGCCCAGCTATAGGAATCTTTAAAGCTACAATTAGTTCAGTGCAATTTGGACTACAGTCTTATGCTTCCCCACCCCCCCCACTGGATTACATGCATGTTTGCAGTACCTGGTTTTTCATCCTGATGCTTTTCAGAGTTTTAAACATTCTGCTTGGTAGTTGTTTACCAAGACATTCATTTGTTTTTCAAAATTTGATGTACCTTTCATAACATATTCTCTTTCATTATACTGTTCCAAAGTACTTATGAAAATAATGCCCAGGAATTGATAGAGTTCAAAGTGAAATACAATGTTTAAAGACATTATCCAAACTATCAAATGTGGAATTTATGACTTCTCTGAAAATTTTGAATCTACTGTGTCTCCACTGTAGATGACACCAAAATAATTACCTAAAATGGGAACAATTAGATCAGTTAAGAGAATATGGGACTGGGGAGATAGGTCAGTGATCTAAGTGCTTCCCTGGAAAACACAAGGCCCTGGGTTCAACCCCTGGTACTACATGCTATGCTGGCCCTGGAACCATGCCGACCACTGAAACTGGGCATGGTGGCACATGCCTATAATCCCAGTGCTGTAGAGGCTGAAAACAGGAGGATCACTATGATTCTGAGCTTTGCAGTGAGACCCTGTACCAAATCAATAAATAAAATGTTTTTTTAAAAAAGAATGTACAGAATCTTTGGACTCATTGACACATATTCAATACTCCTCTTATAGAAATGAACTTAGTGCTTCATACACTTAAGAAAAAGCTAAAAAGGAAAATTCTGTGAATCTGTCACAAGAGTAAGTTTTAGTTCAGTGTATGTTAAGAATTATTAGTTCCATATGATTTTGTTAATGAGAAGCTTGTGGATAAGGTACATTAAATATCCTAAAAAATAGTCATTCTTGAGGACAGACAGTGCAGCACACTGGACAGGCCCAGAGGGTGGCACCCACCACCCACTGGAACCTCCTCCAGTGGATAGGCTTGGTGTGGAATGTTGCAGCAGATCTTCTCGGGGAGAGGCTAGGTGTGAAACCCAGCCAGCCAATTCAGGAGCAGAACATCTTGCCAGCAGGGAACAATAGGTTCACTTCTATAGGCTGTAGCAGGGAGAAGCCCAGCACAGGAGTCAGACCAAAGGCAGACTCAGCTGTATGAGTTCAAACTCTGTAGATCTGGGTGGTAAGATGAGGCACATTGCTAAATCCAGGTCTATAGATTTACACATTTTCTAATGTTTCTAGTGTTTCTCTTGATCGAGAGAGGGGGCAATATGTAACCCAGGTGAACTAGTCTGCCTGGAAGACTCTGGGAACATCAAGGGGAGATGATCATATAGAAATTATGGGAATAATTTGAATACAGTTTCCCTATTTAATATCTGCTTAGCTATACAATCATAATGCTAGTTCTTATGATGTAAAATACAAACACATTAGTTACAAAAGTTTGTCATTTGTTAAATCAGTCTACCCATTATTGGTGTTGCTAAATGTAGCACTGTAAATATAAAATTGTAATTGCCTTAACCAAAGAACCTCTGTTGGGTAACAATATTGGTAGTTGCTAAGGTAATATCTGCTCCAAAGCTCTGCACCAAAGGTTAGAGGATGGTGCTATACAAAATGACAAAGAGACAGAGCAAAATGCATTCTCAGGCTCTAAGCCCACCCAGAACAAATTTAGGAGACACTATCATGAAGAAATTGGGAGCCACACTCCTGAAATCTCTGAAATAATAGTGTCTGAAGTAACAAAGCAACTGCAGAAATGTATGTAAGAAATCAGATCAGAAATAATCTCCAAAGTAAAAAAAGGACTAATAAGTATAATGAAAGAATTATGAGTTGTTCTAAAGAAGACACTGATAGCACAAATAGAAGAGAATAGAAAAATGATGGAGTCCTTGAATGAGCAATACAGAAAAGAAGTAGAATGTGTGAAGCAGATTAAGAAAGATGTATGGGAAGTTAAAACTTCAAACGTAAGCTGGCAAAGTGATTTGAATGAAACTGAAGATAGACTTTCAGACCTTGAAGATACAGTTGCAACTAGTGAAAACATAAGGAAAGATCTCTTAAAAACAACCAGGATGCAGGAAAAATAATTGAACATCTGCAAGATGATGCAAAAATGAACAACATAAGACTAGATATGCATCACAGAGAAAGAAGAAAACAATACAAATGACATAAAAGGATGGCTCAGTAGGATAAGCATTTACCTGTCAAGCTCGTGGGACTGAGTTCAATTCCCAGTTCTGAAAAAAAACAAAAACAAAAAGGAATATGGGTAGAAATAATAGCAGAAAACTTCCCAAATATGTGGAAACAATCTGACATTCAGGTAACTGAAGCATATGGAACTTCAAATAATACCAACCCAATTAAACCCACACCCAGATATATAATAATCAAGATCCCAGAAATAAAGCACAAAAAAGCACTAGAGAAAAGAAGAAAATCCCATTTAAAGGAAAACTCATCAGAATAAGGGCATATTTCTCTTCACAAATCATCAAGTCAAGAAGACCATGGAGCAAAGTATTGCAAGTCTTGCAAGAAAACAAATTCCAAGCCAGACTGAGACACCCTGAAAAACTCTCTTTCTAGTTTAATGAAGTGAAATACTTCCATAACAAAGAATAACTAAAGAATTTGATGATGACAAAGCCAACCCTACACACAATCCTAAAAGGTACTCTAGAGAGTGATAATAATGACAACTCTATGAATGAGAATGGAAAGAACCTCCCAAATAAGGCCAACAGTTAAACATGTGAAAGCAATAGGTAACCAACAGTGGAATAATAACACAACAAACATAAGTCAATACATTTCAGTTATAACCATCAATGTAAATGGACTTAGTTCATCAATTAAAAGAAATAGACTGGCACAGTGGATTAGCAAGCAAAATTCAACAATATGCTGCACACAAGAAACACATTTAACTCATAAGTAAATTCACAGGCTGAGAGTCAAAGGATGGAAAACAATACTACATGCCCCAGGAATTCAGAAAAAAGCAGGGATAGCAATCCTGTTCACAGACAATTTGAACTTCAAATCAAGAATAATCAAACAAAATAAAGAAGGCCACTACATACTTGTCAGAAAAATACAGGAGGAAGAGGTAACAGTTACCAATCATGTGAGTACCCAACTATATAAGACAAATCCCAAAGGACATGAACAATCTAATAGCCAATACCCAAAAAAATGATAGTTTTTTCATTTTAGGGAAGGATTTACAGGGTGTTCAGGGTCTCACTATTAGCTCTGACTCATAGTGATCTGCCTCAGTGTCACAGTCTTAAAAGAAGACCTTAACTGCACTTTATCCCAAAATGATAGATCAAGCAGACAAAAAAATTAGTAAAGAGCTAGTAGAACTGAACTAACCTTTGAACAAATGAACTTACTGGACATATACAGAGTGTTCCACCCAACCACAGCTGAATATACATTATTTCAGCTGCACATGGGTCATTTTCTAAAACAGAACACATGTTTAAGTATATGCTCATGTTTAAGTATATGCAAAAAGTCAGAAATTATCTAATGCATATTATCTGACCACAGTGTAATGAAACTGGAAATAAATGACAAAAGAAGTCACAAAAACCCCATAAATACATGGAAATTAAATAACACCCTCTTCAGCAAACAAGGGGTTATAGATAAAACTAAACAAGAAATCAAACAATACCTGCAATCAAGCACAAATTATCAGAATTTATGGGATGCAATGAAAGTAGTTCTTAGAGGAAAACTTATAGCTGTGAACTCACACATTATGAAAACAGAAGGGAACAAATAAATACCCTAATGCTGCACCGCAAGCCTCTAGAAACAGAAGAGCAAACCAAGTCCAAAGCCCAAAGTTGGGAGGAAATGATAAAGGTTAGAGTAGAAATTAATGCAATTGAGGCAAATAAAAGAATACAAAGAATTAACGAAACAAAAAGCTGATTCTTTGAAAGATTAAATAAATCTGATAAGCCTCTAGCTAACCTCATCAAAAAGAAGAAAGAAAAAAACCTCAAGTACAAGCAATAAGGAATGAAAAGGGTGAAATTAGTGTACCTCTGTGGAAATTCAGAAGATTATCAAAAATTATTTTGAAAATCTTTACTCACAAAGAAGAAATGGACAGATTCCTAGAAAAGTACAAGTTAGCAAAACTGAATGAAGAAGATATAACAACTCTCAATATACTACTCAAAATCAGCCAGTAAAATTCAAAATGTAATAAAAACTTACTGACAAAGAGAAGTCCAGGTCCTAATGGATTCTCACCTGAATTCTACAAGAAATTTATAGAAGATATAATTCCTATACAGGTCAAACTCCTCAATGAAATTGAAAAGGAAGCAATAATCCCAAAATCATTCGTGGATGCAAATAATAAACTGATACCAAAACCAGGGATGAATTCAACTAAAAAAGAGAACTACAGGGCAATCTCTTTCATGCTCATAGATGCAAAACTACTCAATAAAATCTTAGCAAATACAATACAACAAGCCATTAAGAAGATTATACACCATGATCTCATAGTATTCATCACAGGGATGCAAGGATGGTTCAACATATACAAATTTATGAATGTAATACACTATATAAGTAGATCCAAATCCAAAAACCACATGACCATCTCAATTGACACAGAAAAGACTTTTGACAAAGTTCAACACTCATTCATGATTAAAGTCCTACTGAAAATTGGAATAGATGGCCTCTACCTCAATTTAATAAAAGCGGTTCATGACAACCCAACAGCTGACACGATTAAAAACAGAGAAAAGCTGAAATATTTTACTCTCAGATCAGGTACAAGAAAAGGATATCCCCTATCACCTCTCCTATTCAATATAGTTCTATAATTATTAGCTAGAGCAATTAGACAGGAGAGAAATAAAAGGAGCAAGAATAGGTAAAGAAGAAATGAAATTGTCATTATTTGCAGATGACAGGGTACCCTACTTTGAACACCCTAATAACTGCATCAAAAAGCTACTAGAATTAATAAACAAATTTAGCAGCATAGCAGTATACAAAGTCATTACTTGAAAGTCAATAGTATTACTCTACACAGATAAAAATCACATTGAGAGAGAAATTAGAGAAACAACATCCTTTATAGTAGCACCAGGAGAAAGGAAATACTTGGGAATTAATCTAAGTAAAGAAGTAAAAGATCTATTCAATGAAAATTACAGTACGCTGAAAAAAGAAATCAAATAGGATTTCAGAAAAAGGAAAAAAAAAAAAAAAGTCTCTGTTCCTGGATAGGAAGAACCAACACTGTGAAAATGGCCATAGTCCCAAAATTATTACACAGATTTAATGGAATCCCTATCAAAATACTACCAAAATACTTCACAGATCTAGAGAGATTATTCCTAAAATTTATTTGGAACCAGAAATGACCTAGAATAGCAAAGGCAATACTGGGCAACAAAGGAAAGACAGGAGGCATTACAGGCTCTGACTTGAAATTAAACTACAAAGCTACTGTGATAAAAATCAGCATGGTATTGGCAAAAAACAATAGAGCTGAGGTTTAATGGAATTGATTAGAAGATTCAGATTCAAGTACAAACAGACTCAATTACCTTGCCTTTGACAAAGGGGCCAAACATATTTACTGGAAGATAGATAACCTCTTTAATATGATGCTGAGAAAACTGGCTCTCAACATGCCATAAACTAAAAGTAGACCTAGGTCTACCACCATACACTGAACTAAAGTCAAAGTGGATTAAAGATGTGAACAGAAACACTATCACCTGGCAAAGAATGTAGGTGAAAATCTTGAAATATAGGTGTAGGAAAACATTTCATGAACAAGTATCAAACTGTATGGGAAATGTGAAAAAAGAATGAACAGCTTAGGCAGCTTATTATTGAGAAGTTTCTGCACATCAAAAGAAATTACCAACAGCATGAAAAGACAACTCACAAATTTGAAAAAAGTCTTAACTAATAATCGCTCAGAGAAAGGTTTTCTATATCAAATTTATAAATAAAAAACACTAGGGCCCCAAAACTTAAAGACTCAGTTCAAAAATGGGCATCTGAGATGAATACACACTTCTCTGAGGAAGAAATACAAGAGGCGAATAAATACAAGAAAAATGGTCCACATCACTGGCCATCCAAGAAATGCAAATTAAAACACCCATAAGAATGGCTATCATAAAGAATTCAACCAACAACAAATGTTGGAGAGGCTGTAGGGAAAAAGGAACCCTTTTCCATTGCTTGTGGAAATGTAGACTGGAAATATGTGTGGAGACTCCTCAAAATATTAGGACTGGAAATCTCATTCATTCCATCTATCTCCTTTCTGGGCATTTTCCCAAAAGCACTGAAAAATATCATATCACAGTTATTCATGTGTGCCTATGTTTGTAGCAGCACAATTTGTGATAGCCAAATCTTGGAAATAACCAAAATGCCCATTATCTGAGGAATGGATGAAAAAATGTGGTGCTTTTATATAATGGAGTATTAGTCAGCTATCAAGAAAAATAAGCCTTCATATGTAAATGATGCCACTTGAAGCTATACCCATAAGTGAAATAAACCAAACCTACATATGTAAATATCATATTGTGTCCCTAGAGTAAGAGCTCAAATGAAGAAATAAAAATTGAAAGGTAAAACACAGTTAAATAGAAGGAGAGAACTTATGGATTAAACAACAAAGACAGACAAAGAACAAAAATTAGGAAATATGGTAGGTGCAAAACCATACATTTAACAAGATGGTTAAAGCAGTAGTCCTAAGAATTTCCATCAGGATTTTGAAAATAGTAGTTAATGGGTGGGATTCTCACCCTGATTAACTCAATATGCTGATATGTATGAACTAAGCAACTACATTGTAGAGAGCAATGTGTAATACTAAAACTATACTTGAAATACCTGTCATTTTGGTCTTCTAAATTGCTTCTACTATTATATAAATTATTGCAATACTGTCTTTATAGTAAATATTGGTTTTTAAAAGAGGTAATAAAAGAAAATGAGAGACAAGAAAAAAAGTCAAAAAATTATCATGCTACAATGTTTTATATGGCTTGATTTCTAAATTCCTGTGTAAAAATGTGTAATAGGTTTTTCACATTCTATAGAGATTTAAATTTTAGAATATCCAGCATTATTGGAAAATAGTAGTTCCATTTTATGTCTAAGGTGTGAGACAGATACCAATGTTAAGCTTAATTGCCCCTGTTACAGGATAACAATGTCAGTCAGTTTCTCTTCCGGATGTTTGACAACTAAAGTTTGCAGACCAAAAATTAGAGAGATAGATGGGCTAAAAGGATGGCCAATATTTTGGCCCTAGTCCTTCAAAGTCAGTGAAATAATACATGAGAGAACAGCAAAGGTTCCACATAAGAGAACCTTTGCTGTGACATCCTGCAACTAAGTGTTGTCTCAAATTTTTTGATCAAGGATGTTATGAGGCCACAGAAGAATGTGATTGATGATGCATAGTGTGCCTAAGGAGAGTCACCTGGAGAAAAATAATTCTCTTAGGCTTTCACAGAGAGGAAACTGGTCAAGCAATGGCCGTGACTCATCCAGACAGCCGACACTGACAAAGGATCCACAAGGTGCTGTGCATGGTTCCAAACCCTGAGGGGAGTTGACCGACCTTGTCAGATAGCAAAAGTTACATTTTTAGTTATATAGGTCTCGTTTTAACTTGGTCTTTTCCATGCAGCAGAAAAGCGTAAATATGAAAAGTGAAGCTATATTAATATGCTGAACTGTAGAAGACTCAAGTCAACAACTTCCGACAAATGTCATCTGTGCTGATAACTCACTACTATTATTGACTATTATTGAATTCAAGTACCTCCAATCTTTGGACTGCCATCAGGTATGTGCAGGTACTTTAAAGATTTCTCCAATACAGCTTCTCTAAGTGCAATGGAACACTAATCTCTGACAAAACAAAACAAAAAAGGGGGATATGTTAGGATCCCCCTATTCCCCCAGAGACTAGGAAAGTGATCAAATGTGTGTAGGTGGGATTAGGCCTCAGTGCATAAAGCACACAAGCCATCTCAGTCCTGAGATAAACGTCTTGTCTGCTTAGGGTCAGCTATTAGTCGCTACGCAACCTTATGCCACATTTTACTAGCTTTGCAAAAGTGGAAATAAAGGACCATTTTGTCGTGGAAAAAAAAAGAAAAAATATATATGTATGCATAAGATGGAATAGATATAGTTACTTTCTCTTAGTTCATTGAGAAGAAAGGTTTGTACTAATATTAATTATATAAGATATAATGTCTGCATCTTGATCTCTGAATAATTACTATGACGATAACAGTATGCAGTGTATGAATTATTGTAACTGTCCTACTAACCTATTTTGAAACTATTTCATTGCTATTTTTTTTCTCAATAAAATAAATAATAATAATAATAAACTAATCCAAGAATTTCTGTTACTCATTTTGTTATCCAAGGCTTTATAACCTTCAAATTTACTTTGCTCATGTCCACTTTTTTTTCTAGATATTCTGAAAATTTCAGCTGCTTCAGTTGTTTCATCTGTTCATTGCTGAAAAGATTATCCTGTTCTGCATTTGTTCTGTGGAAGAAACCCACATCCATCTTGCTGCCTCACTCAGAGATAGCTCCCTATTCCTGACATGTTATTTACCTGCTGTTGGTTATCTTATTTTTCTCCTGAGTTTAACTGTTTTCCCTATTTGATGGGTTCTTTCCATTCTCTTTCAAGGAGTTGTGGTCATTTTGATTCTTTTCTAGCATATCTTTCAGTATAGTGCTTAGTGTTGGCTTTGTTGTCATGACATTCTTTAGTTGTTCTTTGTCATGGAAATATTTCACTTCATTAAACTTGAAAGAAACTTTTTTAGGATATATCAGTCTGGTTTGGAATTTGTTTTTTTTTTTTTTTTTTACAAGACTTGTAGCACTTTGCTCCATGCTCCATGCTTTGGTCCTTGACTTGTGAGGATAAATCTGCTGTTATTCTGATGGGTTTTCCTTTAAATGTAATCTGTTTCTTTTCTCTAGTGGATTTTAGTGTACTGCTCTTTTGCTGAATTTCTGGGATCTAGATTTTTGTATGTCTGGGGGTGTGGTTTTAATTGGGTTGATATTATTTGGAGTTCTATATGTTTCGGTTACCTGAATGTCAGATTGTTTCCCCTTATTTGGAAAGTTTTCTGCTATTATTTCTGCCCATATTCTTTTTATATCATTTGTTTTGATTCCTTTCTCATTGATGCCTATTACAGATATTGACAGTTTTAAAATTTCTGAATTTAGTTGAGCTTATAACACATTTCAAGAAAAATGAACCTTTTGCACAAAAAATTTGAATAAAATCATACACAGATACACAAAAATAAAATTGTTCAAAACTTATTATAAAGAAAAAAATCATTAAAACATATACATAAAAAATTAGCTATAGAAGAACAAAATTAAATAACATCTTATTCCACCATAGAAACAGAAATAAAAGACCAACTGTGTAAGAACCTAGAGCAATTAAAGGACTGAAAGAAAGGAAAAAACAGATCTGTCCTCTTAGAATTTTATACTTAGCAAACATACTTTTGAAAACTAAAAGTTAAACATTTTTCCATTATACAAACTCAAAACATTCTAATACCTCCAGACGTAGCATATAGGAAATAACAAAAAACGTAATTCAGAAGGCAAGAGAAGTTGCTATATGCTCCTGGATGAAGAATAAAGAGCTGTCAAAATGATAGTTATACAGGACTATATAAAATATATTAGACGAATCCATTTAAAAGGTAGTTAAAGATTTCTATGAAACACTGTCAATCTTATGTTGTTATAGAATATCTTTTTCACATATATGTGTGTGTGTGTATAAAAGATAGGGAAGAAGTAATATAAAGTAAACGGAAAGTGGAAATACATGTTTTGAAGTTTCTAACAGTAGGAGAAAATATCATGCCACATCTTTTAAATAGATTGTAAGTCAAATGTACAGTATAAATCTTAAAACAAAAATTAAGATTAAGCAATATTCAGAAAATTAATTACTAATTAAAAATTAAATGTTTCAAAACAATTGAACTAAGAAAAAGTTTTCATGATAGTAAAGAATTACTAGGAATAAAATATAAGATAAATACTGGAATGACAAATAAATGACCAGCACTTCTAAGAGTTTGGGGATAGGATATCCTACTCCATTTATTTTTTAGAAGCACTTAGTAATTCTTTCATTATAGTGATTATTTTGTTCTTTACTTTGGAGATTATCTGATCCAATTTCCTCTATACCTTTCTGCAGTTATTTCTTTAGTCCAGACACTATTATTTCAGAGACTTCAGATGTGTGAACTTCCAATTTCTTCTGTGGTAGTGTCTGCTGCATTTGTTCTGGGTGGGCTTAGAGTCTGAGAATGCATTTTGCTCATTCTCTTTGTCATTTTGTATAGTGCTGTCTTCTGACCTTTGGTGTAGAACTCTGGTTCAGTTGTTACCTAAGCACCTACTGGCATTATTACCCAAGAGACATCACGTGGTTAAGGCAGTTACAGTTTCCTATGTACAGTGCTATAATTAGCAACACTAATAATGGCTAGTGAGATTTAGCAATGGAAAACTTTTGTATGTAATGGGTTTGTATTTTAAGCCATAAAAGCAAGCATTATGACTGTATAGCTAAGCAGATATTAAATAGGGAATTTATATTTAAATTAGTTCCCCTGAGTTCCAATGTGTCACCTAGAGTCTTCCTGGCGGGCTGGTTCAC
This sequence comes from Ctenomys sociabilis, assembly GCA_004027165.1. NCBI lineage: Eukaryota > Metazoa > Chordata > Mammalia > Rodentia > Ctenomyidae > Ctenomys > Ctenomys sociabilis. Next base: position 26,855 of record PVKA01010725.1, read on the forward strand.
CCCAGTTGCCTATTGCCAGTTCTCTCCGAGAGAGAGAGAGAGAGATTACTCTCATAGATCTTGGTTTAGCAGTGTGCCTCAGCTTACGAGGTCTGGTTCGACCAAGTTAGAACTGGTCCAGCTGAGCCTGTCTTGGTTGTGGCTGCTGTTCTTGGCTTCTTTGTAGAGTATCTTGATCCAAATCTTATTTTAAGAGTAATACAAATATTCAGACAATAATGTCCCAATAAATATCTTGCTACAATTTATTTCAAAGTACATACATACATCAATATTTCATGGTGCAGTGTGTTGATAAATCCACATGAATTCTCAGTCTCCCTTCTATAATATATTTACAATTATGGAAAATGAGTTTACATTAGTCACCAAACAGGCATGTGCTTGCTAGTTTCTTACAGAGCTTACTGAAAATAGAATTTAAAATCAATTAACTGATGCCTGAGTTTAACCTCTTGGGGTGGTTTTGATCATTTTATAATTGATTTAACTGATAAGGATAACTGGTTTTTATGTTGTCATGCTTTTGCATGGCCTCATGTAAAAACCCAGATCCAATTCTTCCTCCATGTTCAGTTTTATTTATTTATTTTTTACAATGCAATTAATCAACTATAGACCTCATTTAGTTATTTGTATATGTATATTTATTTTTATTTATTCATGTATGTCTTTGAGATAGGTTCTCTATATAGTACAGGCCTTGAAGTCATGTCAGTAGTTCAGGTTGGCTTCAAACACATGGCAATCCTTATGCCTCAGCCTCTTGAGGGCTGGGATTACAGCACGCACCACCGTTCCCCATCTAGATTTTATTTAAATGTAACTTTTTTTCGATGTCCCTTTTGTGAGCAATGACCAGCCCTGTATTCCTCATGGAGGTGAGCTGTCTGCTCCCTGGTTCCCCATCACTTGTGGCAGCTCCTTGGTCTCTTCTCGTGATCTGTACACCTAGGGACATGGACCAGTTACTTTTCAGAAGTCCCTGTCTGAGTCCTTCTGGTGTTTTCTCAGCTCTAGGGTGAGCTGATGTATTCTTTGGCAAGAAAGCCCCACAAGGGGCTATCCCACACCCAGTGCATCCTGCCAGGTGGTCCATGGTGTAGATAAATTTGCCAGTGCTCATGTAGACCTCTATTGTGCAGTCAGGGCAAGGGCTGCCATCCATTGACTCTAGAAAGTTGCTTTTATCCCTGTATCATTAGTAGAAATTTTGGTGAGATACTTTGACACTACATGCATGCCTGTTTTGTCTTAAGATTTTGCCTACTAATTTCATTTCAATGTGCTTTTATTGATACATTTTAGGCATGCATAATAACCACAAGCCTCCCAGCAGATTTGTGCCTGCCCTATGCATGGCAAATCTTGCTCCTTCTTCAGCCCCATTCTCCTCTTCTCCCTTCAACCCTTCATCTTGAGTTTTAAAACAGGGTATAAATGTCCATTGTAGCTAAGAGATGCACTGACTCATGCTGATGTGGCTCAAGCTCAGAGAACATTTTATTACACATTATAAAGCACTTATAGGATAATAGCCATTTTCAATTGTATCCAGTCAGGCAGCAATACTCAAAAGATATTTTAGTAGAATCTTATTCCTATTCTTCCAAATAATGGCGAGTTTTAATTTAAAGGCATGCTTGTCAAAATTTTCCATGGATATATAATTTTTTGCCAAAGAACACAGCTCAGAGGCAGGCATGTATTTTTAGTTTGTTAACAATTCATATTCTTTCCTTTTCTTTGGCTACCTTAGAAACCTTTATTTAACCTGACTCTTGTATTTCTTTCCTTTCTCCAGTTTTGCCTCTATTTACTGAGAGCAACTTCCTGTCCTTTTTCTCTTGCTCTTCTTTCTTCTTCCTGCTGGTCTTCAGGTACAGTAATGAACATTTATCTTTCCTAGAGCCATGTTTTTAGGATATTTATCCCTCCTATACAGTGTGACATGAAGAATGAGCCGCAACTACTCAAGAGCAAAGAACAACAGCCCTGTGGGGGCAGCAGGGCAGCAGTTCCCGCCATCTGGGAGGGCTGTGACAGATGGGTGATGAGGGCTCGTACCTCACAGTTCAGCCCACGTGGATTTGCCAAGGCTGAGGCAAGGCAAAAGACCAGGCTAACTCAGATGCCTTGATGGTAAATTTTCTGCTGCTATTGATGGAAACTACTCCTTCCCTCGTGAGACAACTTCTGATAGGATGAGATTTCAAGGATACTCACAATCATGTCCATTTTTTAGGGAGGACTCAGGGCAAAGGCAGAATTCTGAGGAAAAGCACTGAGATGCAAAGAGGCAATCTTTGCTACGTGAACTGCCAAACTCAGATTTCTGAAAACAGCAGAGCTTCTCTGAGCTCCACATCCATTGCTTCAGGCCTCCTTCATGGCTTTCAAGAAAGCTTTTCTCTTTCTTTGCTATGATTATTTGGGTGTATGTATTGGAGTGCAAACTGTTTAAGTTCCTTGTGATTGACCATGTTTGAATATTGCCTCCAGCTTTCTTTTATTTCACATTCCACTCTTAAATTGCAAGATTGTACAAAGGTACTCATACTTATATACGCTAGGAGAGTGTAATTGAATACTACATTATGGACAATCATTGGTCAATATTCTTCAAAAAGTAAAACATAGTTAATCACTGATTTGGGAATTCTGCTTTACGTAATTAACCCTAAAATTACAACCACTCTGTGGAAGACTACCATGTATAAAATCATATATATCTCAGTGTTGCTTGTGATAACACAACAGTCTGGCTAATTGAAATATGAGACATTGATGTGCTTCTAAAGTTGTTTGGTTATGAACTTGGGAACTGTGGCTAATATTTCATCTTGTACATGTATCATATTCACCAGATATGGCAACACAACAGTGGCAAGAATATAGGGAAAAAACACAAAGTTTCAAAGTTCTCCAAGTCAGAAATCTAACCAAAGCCCCAGGGATTCTGGGTAAGGCTATTGTTCTTTCCTTGGGGCATCTACAAAGCTATATCATAATTGCAATAGGTACAAAAGAGGGGTGGGGAAATGGTGGCATTTTTTACATTGGTCTACCAGTTAGTAAGTGTTCACTCTTGTCTGTTTTCACATTCACTTGATGTAGTCAAAAAGACTTTACAACTATTTTATCCGTATTTTCTATTTTTTATCAATAGAAATGTGCATCAGATGCAATTTAATTGTCTATATATTTTGTATGTATTTAGTTCAAATCTATAGGGTCTCACTATATAGATCAGACTTGTAGAGATCCTCTTGTATTCAGCCTCCCAAATGCTGGGATTACAGGCGCATGCCACCTTGCCCAGTCTCTCTAACTGTGTTTGGAGGGGTAAGTACTACAATTTTTACAGTGTGAATTTTAGTTCAATAAATGGATTACTTGTGTTTTTAAAAAGGTAGACTTCTAAGCCGCTTGAAAACAAGGTTCTAAGAGCTTTGATTTCCTTTGTGTATGATGAACATAAGAATTAAACTAATTTAGCAACAGCTGCTTAATCAAGATAGAATTAAGGGCTGTAAAAGGAACATGAACCTCTTTGTTACCAGAAAGAATTAGAATATAAATAGGGAATCAAGATGAAGCAATGGATCTGCGCTCAATATCATAACATAAGTGAATTTGATACCATTGCTGTAGTAAGTGTAAGAAAAAGTTACAGTACGGTTTTTAAATCCATGTCAGTACTATTTTTTTTTTTAAACTGTGGATTGAACCCCCTGCCTGCAGGCACTTTAATCCACTGAGCTACTTTGCTGGCCCTGCCTGGCTGATTTTTAAATTTTGACTAGTCCATGTTTGCAGTTAATAATGATTATACTGCTTTTCTTCTTCTGGTTCCAGGCACTTGGCAGCTGTAGTTTACAGTGCAGCTATGGCCAAATCCAAGAATCATTCCACATACCACCAGTCTCAAAATTGGCACAGAAATGGCATCAAGAAAATTCTGTCACAAAGATGTGAATTTCTGAAGAGAGTAGATCCCAAGTTCCTTAGGAATGTGCATTTTGCCAAGAAGCACAACAAGAAGGGCCTCAAGGAGATGTAAGCAAACACTGACAAGGCCATGAGTGCAGGTGCCAAGGCTGTCAAGGTCCTCATCAAGCCCAAGGAGGTCAAGCCCAGGATCATTCCAAAGGGAGTGAAACACAGACTCACTCGCCCTGCCCATGTTGCCCACCCCAGGCTTGGTCCTGGATTAGCTGGGTGGTTCAGGCCCCTAGCCTCTCTGCGCAGCCTTCAGCTGCAGAGTTTCACCCCAGGCCTGCATGCCAAGCCTGGGCTGGGTCTGGAAGGGTCCAGCAGGCAAAGGGGCATGGAATCTCTCCCACACACTCACTGGGCCTGGGCTTGAGCTGGGTCTGGACCACCCCAGGCCTGGGAAGTGTATCTGTGCTCCCATTGCCAAGGGTCACAGGCCTTGCCAGCCAAGGCCCAGACTCCATCTTCTGCTCCAGCCCAGGCTCCCAAAGGTGCCCAGGCCCCTGTGAACGCTCCATAGTAAAAGCCTCTTATCTGCTGATGTAAAAACAAAAGGACTGGTGTGACCCCTGACTTGCCATTTGTGGGGGGCTGGTGTCCTCCTGTGCTCTTCGTACAAATCAACCTGAGGCAGGATAGATAATAATAATAATAATAATAATAATAATAATGATAATAAATTGCATTCACCCAGGGGAATTGGTGACTCTAGTTTCCCTACGCAATACTTTCTACATTCACATTCTCTTTACACATTTGACAAAATTTTTCTCCTTGCATGGATTACAGTGTATTTGTTTTGAAATATACTTTAGAAACCAAACATCCTGTGCTTCTTTACTAGAAGTTATATTAAACTATTACTCACAGATATTCTTAACAAATTATTTATTACGATTATTTAATTAATGAAATCATTCCTAATTTACCTTTAGTGAGAATCTCTATAAAGAATTCAGTTGCTGAGTCACATCATAGAGCAGAGAAGTGTCATGAGAAATAGTGTGCTGAGAACGAGGTGCAGTGGTTCACACATAGCTGCAGCACTTGGAAGCTGAGGCACACTGAGATGGCAACTGAGACCGGGGGTGGTGGCACGCACTGTAATCCCAGCTCTGGGAGGCTGTAAAGGTGGATCAACATGAGTCTGATCTAGTAGTGAGACCCTAAACATCCTTTGGACCCTTCCCTAAAATACAATAAATAAATAAATGAATAAATACATAAATTAAATAAATAAAATAAAATAAAAATCAGCCAGTCTTGTTGATGCACCCCTGTAATTCCAGCACTTGGGAGGTTGAGGCAGGAAGATCAGTGGAAGTCTGAGGCCAGCTTGGGTTACAAAGTGAGTTCAAAGCCAGTGACTGCATAGTGAGACCTTGTTTCAAAAAGACAACAATAAAAAACAGAACTAAAGGAATACTGAAATAACCAAACCCAGTATAATAATTATAGCAAGAAAAAATAGTCAAATTTTGTTGTTGAGCTTCAAGGTCTCAGAACTCAATATAATTCAACAGCATACTCTTTGCAAGTTGAAATTCTAGAAGTTGTGGAGGATGGGCTCTCTGAGCGAACCTTAGAAGAGCAGCAATGCCCACAGCCACACTGCCCGAAGGGCACTGGAGCCAGAACACCAGCAGCTGTGTGCTCATGTCTCCTAGGGCAACTGCAGATCTAGGTGCCTCTTGCTCAGTTTGTGGTTCTCTTTCCTATGTTGATAAAGGGAAGTTAAAAGTGAAAAGGAATATGTGACAATAGTTAAACTAGTAGAAGAAAACCCATGAACGTCATTAGAAATTCAGTGCTATCCAAGTGTTCATATTAAATCACTTGTGATTTTTATATCAATTGCACTGCCAGATACAATGAGTAATTCTTCACTGCCTGCATGGTGAGCACAACTGATTATCAAAATATTAAGCTACAAGCTCTTATATGAATACACTTCACCCACAATAAAAATCTTAAAGTTTGAATGAAGTTTATAATTATGCTGGTGCATAGGAGGATTGATCAGAACATGAAAGGCTAGATTTGTGGTACCTCACCTTCTCTTTTAAGGTAGGTGAATAAGTACACTCTTATTCTACACATTCATGAAGCAGTGAGGAGAAGACAGAATATGACCTTTTAAAAACATGAAACTTCAGGCCAGGGAATTGATCGCACTAGATGGAGCTCACATAAAGGCCACTGCTGTCGATGTTTTTCATGCCAATCTGCAGCAGGCAAAGAAGGCAGAAGAGGAGGGCCAGTCTGTGCGTGTGTCCTGCGGGCATCTGGGTGTGCTTCCTCTGCAGTGCCAGCCTCCGTGCAGCTTTGGGTCAGGAGAGCACAGAGAGTTGTCCATAGCTGAGGTTCACTACAGATAATGCCACTGTCAGGATCAGAGCCAGGACTCTCACACTCCTGAAGCTAGCATTTAGCATGGTGAGTGGTACAGTGCCCTGGGATTTACTAGGTATTTAGCATAGTTTGAGGCAATGTTCACTTTCTGACTCAAGTTTTTACTTTCATAGGCAAGGACTGGAACTGAGTTGAATGCACTGTAAATGTGGCCAGCTCCATTTGCCTACAGCCAGCCTCATCCCTTGGCATAGCCTCCACTCTGGGAATCAACTGAGGGTCAGGCATCCACTTCCCTTCATGAAATTCAGCCCTGGCAGCAAAACTGCCCATCTCTTAGCTCTTCCAGGAAGCATGCAACATACCTAATGCCTTAGTTACTGAATTTTCTGTCATTGCTAGGACAAAATATGCAACACTCAAAATTATGGAAGGAGAAGTTTATTTAGCTCACTGTCAGTGGAGGTTTCAGTCCATACTCAGCTGGCTCCCAGGCAGAAAGATACATGGCAGAGAGAAGCAGTTCATGGCAGCAGAAAACAACAGAGTGAAGGGAAGGCAGCAGAGAGCCAGCCTCTCTCCCCTCATATTATAAACAAGCTGGGGGTGTGGAACTCACACAGTGTACATCCCTTTATGCTCTCCTCATTGCCCAGGATGATGATGCTTACAAAATAAGAAGCACTCTCTCTACTGAGTCACTCAATTAAATGTCTAAACTTCTCAAGTTGACACAATATACCAACCAGGGCACTCAGGATAGTATTTTAAAAAATTTGCAAAATAAATACTGCATCTTCCACTGTTTTCACTTTGTAGAATTTATTGATTTGACAAACTAGTGCACCCAAATAAAGATGTCGATTTAGACTGAAGATAAAGATAGTGTTTCAACTTCCTAGTGTGCTGCCTTTCGTAGATTATTTTACATTTCTTAAAGGCAGAATTTTTGTAACAGCACCTGTCCTTAGCAAAATCACCTAAAACATTTTGAATCCACTGTTATTCAATATATTGATATTGGAGATGAGAATTCCTACTTCTATTAAGTTGAGCTTTTTATTGTTTACCTTGATTTGAAGAACTGGTCCACTTTACAATTTTGTTTCTTAACGTCTTTGGCAAACTGCAGACCACTGTCAAGAAATCGTCAGAGCCACTGGATCGTGAGCCATTATCTAGAGCCGGGTGATGGGGCTGCCGAATGCTCAAGAGGGCATCTGAGTACAAGTGCAGGCAGGTTTCTGGAGTACAGTTTTAAGAGTGTAGCTATTTATAGTAGGCAATAAATGCAGGAGGTAGAAGTGTTTTCTGAAAGGGAAATGTAGATTTTTTTAATGTATTTGATACAGGGTCCCACTGCAGCTTGAACTCATAGTGATCCTCCTGTTTTCAGCCTCCTTGGCACTGGGATTGTAGGCGAACACCACCACACCTAGACTCAGTCACCAGCTCAGCACACCCATGGGCAGGGCTGGTGCGGCATGTGGTGCCGGGCATCAAACTCCAGTTCTTGTGCTTGCCTAAGCGGGTGTTTAGTCCTCTAAGCTATGTTGCTGGCCCAGTTCTGTTATTTATAAAATCCACATATCTGTTTTCAAAGGGACCCTGCAACAGTGAAACATAAAACAGTTTTAAGATTAGTGGAAATTTAGGGATTGGAGAAAATGGGAAAAATTGTTTTTTATATCCAGTACACAGTTTAAATCTCCCATAGCTCAATAATCAGTGGTGACAATCTGAACTATTTCTTGCCTTGAGATTATTATAAAATATCCCATGATGAATGGGACTTTGGAAATAAAGGCAGTGTGGGTGTAAGTGTCTGCGTGTTGGGTAGCTCGCTCACTGAGCTGCTCCGTCAGACGCAGGTCTTTGTGGCTGTCCACCGACCCTCGTTCTCTACTTGGCCTTTTTCGTTGATGTGTGAGGGAGGTAGTCATGGGCCTCAGACTCCAGCGCACCCTCGTCCGGTAGTAGGACTATAATTTTTCTTTAAATGTCCTGCTTTGCCTCTCGTTCACCCTGAGCTCTTCCTGGGTTCCCTATTCACTAACTGTTCCTTTCTCACAGCTCTTCTCTCCAGAGCTACTTACATTGTCCCTGCGCTACAAGGTCTTTCTTCTAAAATTATCCTGCTGTGGAATGTTCTTGAATGCCAGCTAACTTTCACGTTGGCTAACTTATTGTCTTTTAAAAGTTGGATCCAGATCCTAAGGTTGATGAATTTTGGTAAATTAATGATTCCACCTGTAAATGTAATTGGATGTTAATATATAGCCAGTCATGCGTCAAAAGAAGATTCCCTAGAAATAATAAAGGTTGGGGAATTTAAGGGAAAAAAAAGTGGGCCTGGGCTGGCGAGATAGCTCAGTGGTCTAATGTGCCTGCTTAGGCAAGCTTAGGCGAGTGCAGGGACCGCGGTTGGATCCCCAGCACCACTGCCTCACCAGACCTGCCCCCACGGTGGTCTGAGCCGGCCACACAAAACAAAACAAAACAGAAAATAAAAAACAAAACAAAACAACAACAAAAACAAAAGCAAAACAAGCAGGGGGATTTTGCACAGAGTGGCCTCTAAACTTGCTTTGTAGCTACCTGTGTCAGATGTCTGGAATTGTGTTATGCCAGTTAACATTTACTTTTGGAGTTGGAGAAAATACCAAAGGCTCCTGCTCAGACCCCTACATTATGCAGAAGTTCCGCTTCGTGCACCAGAGCCCTGAGCTGCCTGGCGGGTCATCACACAAGAGAAAAGCACCTGGGTCTCCCGGCAGGCGCGGTTTCTACCTATGGAAGCCACTAGATGGCAGTATGACAACTGGAATAAAACTCAAATTAGCGAGCTGTTTTATAGTTAAGAGGGTGCAATCTACTTTAAGCAGCTACTTTACTTGAACTGGGAACTGCACCCCACAAAGTATGAATGCTTGTGCTGTGGTTCAGGTGAAACAGGAAGACCTCCAGCCAGAGTCACCCTGCTTGGCACAGAATAGACCTCCACTCCTCCTGCTCCGCCTCCCCGCGGGGCTGGACGCAGCGCTTGGCGCGGCTCCTGGCGTCACCTTTTTCATGGCTCGCATGCCTGTAATCCCAGCACTCGGGAGGCGGAGGCAGGAGGATTGTTGTGAGTTCGAGACCAGCCTGAGCTACAAAGTGAGCTTAAGGCCAGCCTGAACTGCATAGTGAGACCCTGTCTCAAAAAAGACAAAAAAAAAAAAAAAAAAAAAAAAAAAAAAAAAAAAAAAGGCTTGGTATGGAAGAAGCCTCAGATGACCTTGACGGGCCTGGAGCGCAGTAGCGCACGGTTTTCCTTCTGTGGGATGCACACAGACTAAATTCCTTCTAAGAAGTTGGCTTGCATAGGGCAGTAAATCCTGCTCATTTAGCAATTCTTGCAAAGTCACTTAACCATTCTTCCTTAGTTCATTGTTTCACTGAGCGTGTGAGTGGACTATTAGCTTTAAATTATGCAAAATTTATTGCTGAGGCACTTGAGTTCTTATTGTGGAAGACAGAAGAATTCACGCCTGAGAAATGCTCATCCTGTTTGAGGACCAGGCGGTCTGAAATTTGCTGGTCTATGTTTACTTTTAACAAGTCAGGCCGTGGTTTCTTCCCTGTGTCATGCTACTATAGGTAACTACTGAGTAAAACAATTAGAAAGATTAAGGAAATAATTCATGTAAAATGCTATAGTCCTTGGCTCATAGACATCAAACGGCAAGTGCTAGTAAAACACGTAATTGTCACTTTTTTTTTTTTTTTTTTTTTTTTCTTGAGACAGGGTCTCACTATGCAGTTCAGGCTGGCCTTAAGCTCACTTTGTAGCTCAGGCTGGTCTCAAACCCACAGCAATCCTCCTGCCTCAGCCTCCCGAGTGCTGGGATTACAGGCATGCGCCACCACGCCCGGCTGTGATTGCCACTTTTGTTAGCATGTTCCCCACTAGTGTTACGCTGGCGCCATCCATGGGAACAGCTTACGGTGGCAGCCTCGCAAAACCAGAGAGATCATTTTATTACCCCATTATGTGTTAAAGCAAATACAATAACGTTAGTATTAATGCTTTTTTCGTTTTTTTATGCTGATTGTTCATTAAAACTTTAAAATGTGCATTTTATCTAAATGACCTTATTTAATTCTCATAAAGATATTTATATAAGATATATCCTATGTATCTGCAATAATAGCTACAAGGTTTATATCTTTGGGTATTTGAAGATAGCATATATCTTTTTTTTTTGTGTGTGTGTGTTTTTGAGACAGGGTCTCACTATGCAGTTCAGGCTGGCCTTAAGCTCACTTTGTAGCTCAGGCTGGTCTCGAACTCACAACAATCCTCCTGCCTCAGCCTCCCGAGTGCTGGGATTACAGGCATGTGCCACCACGCCCGGCTCTAATAGCATATATCTTTTATTTAATTTCTTATATATTACTAGTCTTTAGTGAAATATTCTTATCAGACCTTTCTTGCTAAAGCCTGGTTTTCTTCAGTTTTTAAACATATTTATACCAGCTGCTTTGAAATCTTTGTTCAATATAATAGCTCCTTCTTTTTATAGGCAATTTTTCTTGCCTTCTGTCCTTTTTTTTCCCCTGGGAGTCACACCTTTTTATTTCTTTGCATATTTCATAATTTTTATTTTGTTGAAAAGAACTTTTTTTCAATCTGTGTATTTGGCACTGCGCTCACTACGCAGCTCTGACTTTAGTGATTGTCCTGTCAGTCTCCCCGGCGCTGGGATCACAGGAACGTGCCACCACAGCCCTGGACCGGGTAGCCAGCTTAGCGCATCCTGGGGGCGGGGCTGGCGTGGTATGCAGGACGGGGGATCAAACCCCAGTTCCTGAGCTTGCCAAGCAGGCCCTTAGTCTTCTGAGCTATCTCACCAGCCCTGGAAAGGGACTTACTATTATTATTTGTTTTTGTGGAACCAAGGATTGAACTCAGGTCTTTGTGCTTGCCGAGGAAGCACTTATTCCACTGAGCCATCTCCCTGGCTCCAAGGGGACATTTTTGAGTAATATAGTATAAAAATATTGAGTAATATTCCACTCTTCTTGCAGTCCTGTTTTTGATATTGTTGGTGTGTTTATTCATTTAGTGAGTTAAGGGGACCATACCAGTGAAGTCGTCTCTCCCAGCTTGAAACTTCTGAGGTAGCTACTTGGAGGGAGGGGCAGTGCTGGCTATGTTCTCATCTGTCTGAAATGATATTGTCTTGGGCAGAGTTCTGTTTGCATGGTTTTTCTTTGTCTGCCTATCTCTCTCTCTCTCTCTCTCTCTCTCTCTCTCTCTCTCTCTCTCTCTCTCTCTCTCTCTCCATGTGTGTGTGTGTGTGTGTGTGTGTCTGTCTGTCTGTCTGTCTCTCTCATAAAGCTAACTGGTGAGTATCATATTTAGCTTTAGTCTCCACTCAGTGACCTTTCATTGTTCTGTCTTTGATTGAGTTCTATACGTGAGAATGCTGTTCCATAATCACTTGGGCCCCCTGCCAAGGTAATTTTCAAAGATTTTTATGAGTCTGTGAGTTTTGTTATGAACTGAGGAGTTCTTAACTGTCCCTTTACTCAATTCTTTCCACTAAACTGCCTTCCTCTAATGTAGGATTTTTTCTCACAAAGCTGCCAGTCCTCCTATTGTTTCTTTCCATACAAATCTCCTTTGTTGTTGGAAGCACCATAAGGTTAGGGTTAGGGAGAGGTGGAGCCTGACTCGTGGCTAAAATCACCAGGAGTGTAGCATCTCTGACTAACAGATTCTGATGGCTCAGCTATACCTGAAAGGTATTATATTCTCTCGCAAGGAACTGGAGGAGAAGGAATTCCACGTTACCAGCCATGCCTACCCTGAGCTGTGTTTCTATTACACTGACCCAGGACTTTCAGAAGAGGGGATTCATTGTCATAAAAGTATCACAGACTCTTGGAGTTCTTTAACAGACTTAGTAGATTTTCTTGAAGAAATACTTCCTTTTTTCTAGTAGGCACTCAGGAAAATTTCCAGATTTTAAATGGCCATTTAAAAACAATTTTAACCAGTTAGTTTTCATAAATTAATTTGCTGGAGACCACATCTGCAGAGCTCGCCACATTCCGTTCTGGAAGTATGACTCCTACCATGAGCGCATCTTGCGTGCATTCAGGGAGAAACACATTAGTGCCATCTCATTAGCTCTTCACAAATACACTTCTAGCTACGTGTGATTATACCCCTTGTTTATGGATATCATGGAAGCTCGGATTATATTGCCATGGCTCAACAGCAAGTAAATACTGAAGCCTAGATTTCAACCAATGTCTATTTGACTTTAGAAGCAGATTCTCCCTAATGGTCCTTTGAGAAATATTTATAACCTTCACCAAGGGGATGATGACCATCTGCTCAAAGTTGCCTATTGGTCACGAGCTTACACTTACAGTTTTAATCTATTTTGTGTTTTCTTCTTTTTTTTTTTTTGTACTTTAGGGAAGGGTCTGCAGGGTGTTCAGGGTCTAACTACTAGATCGGACTCGTAGTGATCCACCTGTTTAAAGCCTCCCAAGAGCTGGGATTACAGGCACACACCACCACAAGCAGGCTCCATTGCTGTCTCAGGGCACCCCTGGAGGCAGGGCTAGTACAGCAGGCCCTAGGATTGACCCCTCAACCCCTATGGCTGCTTGCAGGTGCTTTAATTTGCTGAGCCATTTGGATGGCCCTTACAGCTTTATAGTAAAATCCGGGTGATACAATTTCAGGTTTGAGGAAAGGGGGAATAAAGAATTGTCTTAGTTTTTTATTGTTGTAGTAAGAAATTTAGCTAAACTTGGTAGTTTTTTTTGCGGAACTGGGGATTGAATTCAGGCCCTTGCGCTTGCCATGGAAGTGCTTATTCCATTGAGCCATCTCCCTGGCCCTAAACTTGGTAGTTTTAAAAAATAGAAAATTTTCTCTCATAGTTTTGGATGCCAGAAGTCCAAATCAGTACCACTGAGTCAAAATCCAAGGCTGTTTATCTCCCAGAAGTCATTATGTCTCTTGTTTGTTTCCTCCAGCTTCTGGTGGCATGTGCCTTCTTTAACGTCTGGTGACATCATGCAATTTCTGCCTCTGCAGTCACAATGTGTTTTTTTTTTTTTTTTTTTTTTTTTTTTTTTTTTTTTTTTTTTTTTTTTTTTTTTTTTTTTTTTTTTTTTTTTTTTTTTTTTTTTTTTTTTTTTTTTTTTTTTTTTTTTTTTTTTTTTTTTTTTTTTTTTTTTTTTTTTTTTTCTTTTTTTGGCTGTCTAAAGTCTCCTTCTGCTCTCTTTTTAACTTAAAGAGAATAAAAAATAAGAAAAATAAAAGAATGAAAATAATACATAACTTCAAAACAAGCTGATGGGACATTAACATGGTTGTTATGTTGCAGATTGTTATCTTCAAAGTAGTTTTTCAGATTACCAGAGAATAGAAACAAAGAAGGAATATATACAATAATTGTAGTACTAAGTTCTTTTTTTTCCTGTTTTTTAGGGAAGGATCTATAGGATGTTCTGGGTCTCACTACTAGATCCGACTCAGAGTGATTCTCCTGTTTATAGCCTCCCAAGATCTGGGATTACAGACATGCACCACCATGCCCAGTCTCAATCACTGTCTCACAGCACCCAGGTGGTGAGGCCAGCATGGCAGGCCAGGGATCGAAACCCTGGCCCTTGCACTTGCTTGCAGGTGCTTTAATTTGTTGAGCTATTTGGCTGGCCCTTGTACTACTAATTTCTATTGGTTTATTGAAAGGAACAGGTAATCTATTCTCTCTTTTATAAAGTCACTTGTGATTGTTTTTAATATTTAGCTATATAATTCAGAATAATGTGTCCCTATCAAGATATATAACTTAATTTTATCTTCAGGCTACTTTTTCTTACAAGGTTACATCAAGGTGACATTTATACCTTCAGGGAACTAAGGAACCTTAATCCTGTAAGATTGATGTCCATATAAAAGGATGCAGACACCGTAACCTGCTTTCTCCAGAGCATGTACACAGAGCAGAAGCCATGTGAAAGACACAGAGAGGACAGCCTGAAAGTCAGGAAAAAAGACGTCAGCATAAGCCAACCTGATTGACCTTGATCTTGAACTACTACTACCGTGAGAAAATACGTCTCTATTTAAGCAGTACAGCCTGTGCTGTTCTGTTATGGTAATATAAATGAACTGATGCACGCTAGCCCAGTTTTTCCCATAGAAGGTCAGTGATTACCTTTCTAGCATAAGAACATCAGACTGCCTTGGTGTCCCATACCTGCTGGAGTGACAGTGTGAGGCGTCCACAGAACGAACCTCTTGGATCTGCTGACACAGCAGCTGAGCCTCAAGGCATTTCAATGCTGGCAGTGGAGGGAGACACGAGTCACTGCTGATGCTGAAGCAAGCAGCAAGTTATTATTCTTCCATGTCTCTCTCAGAACACAAGGCTTACTAGATCCTAGAAGATGCCGTTTCCTGTATGCATAAACACAGCTGGATCCCAGTGCTGCTGCTAGGTGCTCTGAATGGATAGTATAAGAGCCCTCAAGGGTGGAACTGCTGCCTCAGGGCTTATAGAATATAGTCATTTCCACAGTCAGTTCTCTTCCATGACCAATAGAGCCAGGGCTATAAAGCCCACTGCTTTGTCCATACTCAGGAAAGCACTGAGGCTCATTTTGGCTCTGGGCGACCTAGGGGCTGACGAGGCTGACAGACATTCCTTGCAGTTCATTCTCTTCATCTGTGGCTTCCTACTTCTCTCATTCCCCAT
Source organism: Ctenomys sociabilis (assembly GCA_004027165.1). NCBI lineage: Eukaryota > Metazoa > Chordata > Mammalia > Rodentia > Ctenomyidae > Ctenomys > Ctenomys sociabilis. Next base: position 41,974 of record PVKA01010725.1, read on the forward strand.
TCCCATGCCTCAGCCCTCACAGTGCTCCCTGGGAGAGGTTCTGTCCTTTAACTCGGTCTCTGGGAAGGTGTTCCAGGGACACCAACCTGTAACCTTCACTAAGAGTTGGGTTGTTCATGGGAGCAATCTAGAGCTTCTGTATTGTTCTCAGTGTTTTCATGAGAGTAGATTTAACATAGGACACATAATTTATAGAATTGTTTCATAATATTCATCCAAAAGTCAAACATAGATGAGTGCAAGAGATGGTCCATGGAGTAGAGACCCAAAGAATCCAGCTGAGGGCCTGGATCCTATGCAACATCTTGTGCAAGTCCAAGTAAAGACAGTGGCAGCGTCCTCACGAGTCCAAGTGGAGGTCTAGAGCCCACGACAAAGTCTCATGCAAGTCTATATCCAAGCTCTGGAAAGGCCCAAAGGCCAGTGGAGGAAGCTAGAATGTCCTATGCCAGCAGGATGCATGATCTGTGCCAGAAGGCCGAGGGATCTGCACTGAAGCCAGGAAGCAGTGCTCGAGGCAAGGACCAGAGTGCTCTTGAAGAGAACAATGCCATCCTCAGCAGCAGCGAGGTCCCGAGTCCCTCTGGCTATGAAAACAGCTGCATTTGTATCAGGAAAACCAGTAGGACAGGCTTCTCTAAGAGAATTAACAGCACACTATCTTTCCCCTTCAGTTCTCTCCTCCAGTTTGTAGTAGTTCACAGGTAGGCACTCCATACCCAGAACCACGCTGGTGCAGTTCAGCCGGGTGTTACAAATTGGCCACTAGAATTTCCTTTTGGGTTATTGGTGCTTGGCTACTGAAGCGGGCTGTTGCAAAGACAAAAACAAAAGAAAACAAAACAAAAGCAAAAAACCCCTTAAACTATTTCACTCAATGGAAAATTCTTTAAAATGTGGAACTGCTATGTTGCAAGTAAATAATTAAATAACAAATTTAAATATCAAAAGAAGTTCTTACTTTTATACAGTGACAAGTCCAGAGTAATGGAATTTTATAGCTTGGGATGTGAAAAATTTTGCCCTTTGAAAATGGCTAAGAGTGTATTTTCAATGTTCTCACCATGGAAAATTTCATACGTGACATAAAAATATGCTAGTTAGATTAGTTTACTCATTTCATAATGTAGGCATGTTAAATCATGTTGTCCATTATCAGTCTATGTAATTTTTATTTGTTAATGAAAATTAAAATTATGCCTTTTGTTCTGTTATATTATTTTTATTTATTCTAGTGTTTTTAAGGAAGGGTCTACAGGGTGTTCAGGGTCTCACTATTAGACTGGACTCAGTGATCTGCCTATTTACAGCCTCCCAAGAGCTGGGATTACAGGTATGTACCACCATACCCAGTCTCAGTATGCCCTGGGGGTATGGCCAGCACAGCAGGTCTGGGGATCGAACCTCTGGCCCCTGGGCCTGCTTGCAGGCGCTTTAACCCACTGAACTATTTGGCTGGCCCGATTTCTTCTACTTTAAACCCCTAAGTCTACTATTACCTCCGTTACTTATTAAACTTAAGAAATATTTAAGTCCAATCTTCATGGCTATTTGTAATCTCATGTACTGGCTTTGTTTCCCTAACTCAGCACTAAGTTGAGGGGAACAACATTTAATTTCTTTTTAAAAAAATCATCCTTCTCCTATTGTCGAGATTTTAGTGGGAGATCGGGTCTAGAGGACCTGCACATGATGAATGGACAGAAAAAAAGAGAAAAACATGCCGCTTGGCTTCCAGGCACTCTGTGGCATTGGCCTTCATGAGGACACCCAGGGTCCCTGCAGCCTTCACAGGGTCCCTGCTCCTCTTGGAGGAGCTTGGTCTTGTGGCTGTTATCACTAATGTCCCGGGTTCCCTGAATACTTTCTATTCAATTTCCTTTCCAATCACATTATCCAGTCACTTTACGCTTACAGCAATAAAAACAAAATTTCTGACTGAGTCAAACTTTAAAGGTATAGAAAGTATCAAATGCCAGATTTTGTATAGAAATATACAAATTTCTCCCTCCCTCCCTCCTTCTCTCTCTCCCTCCTTCTTTCTCTCTCTCTCTCTCTTTCCTCTCTCTCTCTCTCTCTCTCTCTCTCTCTCTCTCTCTCTCTCTCTCTCTTTCTTTCTTTCTGCCAAACTGGGAACTGAATTCAGGGTCTTCACATAGAGCTTCAGTCCCAGCTCTTTTTATTTTGAATCAGTCTTGGCCAACAGCCCAGGTGGGGCTCAAACACACATTTATCTCATTCTCCAAATGCTGCAAATACAAATGTGTGCCACTGGGCTAGGCTTTATATCCCCTTCTTTGGGGTTACCTTCCTTTTGAAGAATGTAGGTACTTTTATTAATGAAAAGAGTATAGAATGACTCATATTTAATACTATATCTAAAGTAGTATGCAAGTGGCATTTACATTTATTTACTCAGCTCTCCAGGGTTGAGTACCTTAAGCAAACTTCAGCATGTGAAAGAAGTCTGTAATTAAACAGTTGGCTTGGATTCCCTTTTTGTGGCCTCTGTTTTCCTATTTATAAATTATTTGGGATTTTTGCTTTCTGCAGTGTTTTAGATTAACAAAACTGGAAAACTTCAGCATAAACTATGTAAAATCTATGTGCTTTATTACTTTTACTTGTGCAAGTAGAAGGTAACAAAAACTTTCCATCAGTGGCAATTTCGAACCCACTATTCTGAACAGAATTGACATGCAGGGTCTTAGTTAATCAGAAACAATGTAAAAAATAACTGACAGGTAGAGGAAATTTATTTATGGAGGGGGAAAACAACTGTGCGTTTATATTTGTTATTGTCAGAGAGAAACTTCATGACATTATTAGCATTCTCAGGATTCTGGGGATAAGGTTTAGATTATAAAGACTTGAAGATTCCCCATGTAGCATTGGTTGTCTTGAAAATGAATATTAATGGTTTGGTAAAAAGGAAAAAAAAATGCTGAGTATGATCAGCTGGGATGATATTTATTGCAGTAGTATATCTGGCTGTGAGCAATAAATTTTTTATCTTTAAAAGTAGGCAATACTTAGCTAGGTACAGTGGCACATGCTTGTACATCTAGCACTTGGGAGGCTTAGATAGGCACAATGCCTTGAGTTTGAGGCCAGCCTGGGCTACATAACAAGATTCTGTCTCCATAAAAAAATAAAGCAATGTGTGGAAGTACTGCTCCTGTATCTTTAGACTGTATTTGTATGTTGGAATCAAAGGCTCAATAAGGAATAATCAGGAGGTTTAGAAACAGGAAAGGCTAGCTGAATATAATAGGGCATGACCTTTGGTGACAGCAGAAAATGCCTCCTTCCAGCTAGTATGCTTGCTTTGGTTAGTTGCCCAGGTAACAATTTCTGTTATAGTTTCTGTTCCTTCTGTCTCTTAGAAATGGCTGGTCACTGGGATGCATAGCTGGTCCCTATGACACATACCGTAAGAACCAATCAAAGACTGCCAAATACTCTGCTTCTGTACTTATTGCTTGCTTGTCCCATATTAGCCCAAAATTACCAAAGATCAGGGCCTGAACATTTTTTCTTGAGGTCAGTGGTGTCAATATGAATAAATCTGCCTCTGAATTCCAGGTGGCACTTCACTGTTTCTCCTTCTCGTTGCACCTGGTACATCGCTGCAAAGACCATCCATGCTAACCTCTTTGGTCACGGGTCATGACCCTCCTAGATGGAACCAGGTCCACTCCAGGTTCTAACAGGAAGTCATGCCCTGGAGATTTCTAGCATCACCTTAGAGGTCTGGAGGATTCAAATTAACTCAAATTAGCCCCAAGAGGGAGGAGAATGCAGTCTGCCAGCCTGCTAGATGCTGGTAAGGCCTGGTGGGCCCCCAGTTAGCCTGACTATCAGTCCTGCTGAACTCTAGCAGAAGGAGGGCCTGACCAACTCTTGTCAGCCAGGGCCAACCCAAAGGAAAGACATTGGAATGCTGAACCTCTACGTGTTTGCTGAATGACCGTGAGGGTTTGTAACAGACAGTGAAAGCGATAGGCCATTCTGTTTGTGCTTTACAGTGAGGAGTTCAACTTCCCTCTCCAAACTATGAAGCTTGGTTGGGCCCCAACCTGCGGTTCTGTGGACATGTCTAAGAAATCACAAAATGGGGAACTGACCAATGCTTTTCCTTAGTTTGAACAGTCCAATCTTGCTGAGAACCAAGCGGCCATGCAGGCATGTGAATGCTCTCCTCTCTCCTCTCTCTGTCTCTCTGTCTTTGTCTCTGTCTCTGTCTCTGTCTCTGTCTCTCTCTCTTTCTCTCTCTCTCTCTCTCTCTCTCTCTCTCTCTCTCTCTCTCTCTCTCTCTCTCTCACTGTCTCCATCTCTCTTTGGGGCATCCGGCCTTTGTGCATTGCAGCATTGTTCAGGGACACAGGGCACACACATATGGAGCCAGGAATGGACATGAATTAATCAAAACCCATGGTCCTTGACTACAGGCTTAAGAATTTTAAAAAGGGCTTTTCTGGTGATTATGGAGTTAAAGTGAAATCAAAGTGCTGCACTTAAGCCTGAATAAGAGCTGAGAATTCTGCCTTTGCAGAGAGCTCCTTAGCTCTCACAGGCCAGGTGTGTAGCCAGAAAAAGGAAACAAAGCAACCCAGTCAAGCACTTCTCAAAGGCATCAAAGAGGGGGGCAGAAAGCCCAGCAACATGTGAAAGGTACTACTGTTATCCAGAAGCCTAATAAAGTCCTTCAGACTCTTACACATATTTATGAAGCCTACAGGGTCTGCACCCCTTCAACCCCAAAGCCCTTAAAAATCCACAGATGATAAGCGCCTTCATTACACAAAATACAGTCTTGTAGGCAACCATTCCCTCCATCCAAAGACAAATATGTGAATTATGAGAGGTGTGGACACTAACAAATAAGTGTGTTTAAGATTAAAAGGTAAGAACCCTCAGACACTTCCACCTGGATCAGATCATAAGCCTTTCATTAGTGTGATGGGCTCGGACAAAGCCAGGTTGGCCTCCTTTCTTTAGCTGGGCAGCTGGAAACCCACAGTGCCATTATCACTAGGGGAACTTGGAGCCTTTTTTTTTTTTTTAATGTATTTGGTTGTTTTTTAAATGTATTAGGTTTCACTACGCAGCTCAGAGTCATGGTGATCATCCCGCTTTCAGTATCCCCAGTGCTGCGGTTGCAGGTATGTGGCACCATGCCCAGTCCCATTGGCTGGCTGAGCCTGCCTTGTGGTCAGGGCTGGCATGGCATGTGGTACTGGGACTCAAACCTCAGTCCTTGCGCTTTGGCCTAAGCTTGCCTAAGCAGGCACTTTAATCCACTGAGCTTTCTTGCTGACCCACAGCTGGGACTCTTGCCTCCCTTCCTTTTCACCAGGCACAAACTTAGAGCCTGGGAAAACAGCTCACCAAAAATGAGTTCCTGCATATTCCTGAATACTCATATTGCTCCTGGGAAGAGATCTCCTCTTCCAAGTAAAGGTCCTGCACCAGTCAGCCCCCCTCTTGTTTAACCCTGTGCTAGCCTGAGACAGACAACCACAATCTGAAATTCTAAAAACTCTCCTCCTGGACCTGTGGGCCACAGATTTGCCTCTGAGCCTGGCCTTCAACTCTGCTCCTTTACCCTATGTCATGGGTGCTCCACCAGGCATCCAGCCACACAGCTGCCTAGAGATAATTAATCACCTTGAAATGTTCTTTTGCTCCTGGTAAAAATGCCCAACAGAGTATCATGTCTGTGCCATCAACATCACAGCCATGACCTTACACTCTGCAGTTCTCAGCTGGTACCCAAGGGTTTGGTTCCTCTCCCACTACTTGGGGGGAAGCTCTGACAATGGATTTGCCACTCTGAAGCAGCCTGCTTCTCTTTCCTTTCCTGCTTGCCATCGTGGTCACATGAGAAAAGGATGGAGCCATACGTTCTGATGCTTCACAATGGTTATGGACTGCCAAAGGGCCAAAATACACTATTTCTAGCTGTGTGTGGTGGCTCACACCTGCAATCACAGCACATGGGAGGCTGAGGCAGGAGGATCATTGTGAACTTGAGACCAGCTGGATCACAAAGTAAGCACAAAACCAGCCTAAGTCGCATAGTGAAATCTTGTCTCAGAAAGACACATGCACAAAAACACAGCTCTCTTGCCAGCCAGTTCAGGGTCTCCAAGCTGTCAGGGCTGCTGCTGTTGCCCTCCCTCCTGCCATTCCATACGGTCTGCTAGTCCACCTGCCTGGACTTGAAGGATGCCTTCTTCTGTCATTGCTTGGTTTCTGTCAGCAAAGCCCTCTTCATCTTTCACTGAAAATACCCTAGTTCTGAACTCAAAGGTTCCACCTCCACGAGGTTCAAAAACTTTATCTTTTTTGGACTGGTTGCAAGGTGTCTTGGGGAAAGTAGCACATCTGCAAACAAGAAGTCACATGTTTTGGGTTTGACTTAAAACAGGGACACCATGAGGTCTTTGGCCCCATCCCAGTCCCAGTTGCGAGAAAAGCCCCCATAAATTTCATGGAGCTTCTGGCTTCTATAGAATCTGGATTATAAAGTTCACAAAAATCAAGGCAGACTACCATTCCCTGGAAGCACCCAGAGACCTATGTGTACAAACACTTGGATCCACTTACTAAGTACTGGCTTATACAAAGATTCTCTCCTGATCCTCCTGGCCACACACCTGCCCACTGCCACATGACTGCCTAGAACTGATGTTCTAGAGCTGACCATACCTAAAAATATACTCCTTGACAGACGCTGAGTATACTCAGTTTATTAATGGAAGTAGCTCTGTTAATGGAGTCTGATAGACTAGGTGCTCAGTGATCACCATGGACAAAGTTATGTTGGATGAGGCTTTCCCACAGGAATGGTCTGCATGATGAGCTCATCTATGGACCTTCATGTAGGCTAAAACCAACAGGGTCTACTGTTTCTACTGTCATTTGGAAAACCACCAAAACAATAAAATATCCTGGACCATGAAGAAAAAAAGCTATAACATGCCCTGCTTTGCCAGCATTTACTCTACTGTCTACCAGTAACACCAGACCTGCACTCAAGGCAAGCCAGTTTAGAACCCTAAGCCCCCTCTGGCGACCTGATTCACTCAAACATCATCCTTTAAAAACATTGAAATAAAGCCTTATAAGGACTGGAGATCTCTGTTGGTGCTTATATGCCCCTACTCAGTCTGGCCCAAGACATATCCTACCCTACCCACACTGAGGAGTCCAAAATGTTCGTAAGGTCCTGCGGTAAAAAATGATCCCTAGATAAACATAACCCTATAGGAATAGCTCATAACCACTTCCATGAAATTTAGCTTAAAGATGAGCTATATCTGGAGATACTCCTGCACACATATATAAGCCAGGGGCATATCAACTACCTCTAGCACTTTTAACATTTCAGAAGTCCAGTCTTAGATCCACCATTCTAGAGTTCCGAGAGTTCATCTAGATGAGGGCTGGAGAATTTATTTGGAGCATGCAGCTCCTCCAAGGCTCCCTCTGCAGAGATGACACCCTCAAGACCCTGCCCTGGTCACTTTGGATGCTGACCAGTCCATATGCCACTGAAGCCTGAGGACACCAATCACAGGATGGCTCCATACCACAAGGGATTACTCCTCTTGAGTTTTGTGCCTTATCAGGCTGCTTACCTCAGTTCACATATGTATTGATTGCTCCATGCTTTCCCTCTAGCTATGGTTTTTACCTTAGCTCTACAGCATGGTTGCCCCAGGTGAACAGAAGCTACATTTAGTCCAACATTTGGTCAATGTTTGATGAGCATCCAAGACACACTGGACACTCCTATATATCAGATTAACTCCCTTGCTTCCTTGCCAGAGTAGTAGTAAATCACAACCACTAAGGGGGAAGTGTCTCTTTCTAAAACCAACTAGAGGAGAGACCCTACCATAAGGAAAACATCACAAACTCCTGCTGGAAAAGTTTTAGGCATTTTAGCTAGGGGCCATCCTAGGACCATGAACAGCACCCCTCCCTTTTTAAAATATATCCTACCTCAGATTTGTTTGCACAAAGAGCAGAGGAGGACACCAGCCCCTACAGATGGCAGCCCAGGGTCACACCAGCCCTTCAGTCTTCGCATCAGCAGACAGAGGTTTTTACTGTGGAGACTCTGTGGGGACGCGGCCACCTTTGGGAGTCTTAACAGTCTTATTTTTATTGCTTTTTATATAATTAATTATTGTTGTATAATTACTTGCTTATTTGCTTCATCTCAGGAGATCACATATAATGTACGCAGCTATGATTTGGCAGGAAACGAAGAGGAGGAAATGTAGCAGAAAATACATGTCCACCAGTATACTTCAGTCTGTTAGTTGCCCAGGTAACAATTCCTATTCCTGTTCCTGTTTCTTCTGTTTCTCAGGAATGGCTGGTCACTGTGATGCACAGCTGGACACTATGACTCGTATGGAAGAACCAGTCAATAACTGCTAATTATCCTGCTTGTTCTATGCAAGCCCCCAAATACCAAGGGCCTGGCATTTTTACTTTTATTTATTTATTTCAATAAAAATTGTATTTCCTTAGAAGTGTTCAGAATGTCAACAAAACAGCTGCAACTCTTTTTGTTTGTAATTACAGAGTTTTATTTAACAAAACAATATTTTTATAAGATGTATCGGAGACAACTGAGGATAAAAATCTATCTCCATATATAACTAATCTGTGCTGTGCACTGAGAAGAACCTGCATTAAATTTCCCTGTCAATTTATAACCCCTGAACTGTACCAGGCAAGGCTAGTGGCTATTGAAAATACCTCCAGGACAGGGCTATCAGCACATTCAGTAGTGTGTTAACTGTACAAAAAAAGTGTGAACAGATTAAAAACAAATCTTGCAAAGCTTTATATTTCAATTGTTTTTCTTCAAAAGGAGTGAACTGTGTACAGGGGGATTAAATGCTTTACAGACAAAAAACCTGCTAGAACCATCTCTTGAGATTCATCATGATGATATTCATCCCCATCAGCTTGTGTTTTTTTTGTGAACTGGGGACTGAACTCAGGACCTTGCTCTTGCCAGGCAATTGCTTACTCTATTGAGCCATCTCCCCAGCCCATCATCAGCTTGTATTTCCTCCTCCTCTACCTCCTCCTCCTCTTCCTTGGTCTCCTTGCTTTATTCCTCCCTTTTTCACTGCATCAGGTTGTCCTTTAGTCCGGTAGGCAGTGATGTCCTTTTCGTACTTTTCCTTCAGCTTAGCAACCTTCTTCTTGTACGGCTGCTTGTCATCTGCTGCAGTATTATTCCATGTTTCTCTAGGTTTCTTTGTGACATCAGCAATGGAGAGGCCAGGATGTTCTCCGATTTTTGGACGATACTCAGAATAGAACAAGAAGGCTGAAGGAGACCTCCTGGGTGCACTGGGATCCTTGAACTCCTTTTTATATCTCCTTTAGGAGGAACAGAAGTTTTCATCTTTCTTTCATAAAGAGCCTTGTCTGCCTTTGCCGCGTCTTCAAATTTTCCTTTCTCTTTGTAAGCTACAGTCTTCCACCTCTCTAAGCACTTGTTTAAAAACTCTGAGAAGTTAACAGAAGCACCTAGGTGCTTCTTCTTGTACTCTTCTCAAAAAGTTTGCACAAAGAATGCACAGGATGACATCCTGCCTCTAGGCTCCTTAGGATCTCCTTTGCCCATGTTTACTTGATTTTCTCAGTGAGGTACAGAGTCCACCAGTGTCCCCTCTGGCTATCACTTGCTCTGACACTGTCTCTGTGGAACTCAGTGAACTGCCAGGGTCTGACATTTTTATGAGGATTGATTCCTTGTCAGTGCTCATTGAAATAAATAAATCTTCCTCTAAGTCCTGGGCAAAGTTTCAGAGTTTCTGTTCACTGCAGCACCTGTACTTACTCTTTAGAGCCATTATAAACCCAGGAAACTTCTCATGTTTGCCTACCTTTTACTTCTCCCAGCTGATCCACAGTAGGGACAGACAGCAGCTAATGCATTCACTCTCCTGCTGAAGACTCAGTTATTTGGGGAGGAATTATTAATGAAACTACTGTAATATTTGTTTATAAGTTGTGCTCATAAAAATTTTCAGTGTACTTGTATAAACTTCAAAGCCATCTTTTCATAGCCTTGTTTGTTGAATGAGATGTTTGACAAGAATTTGTGTTAGTTATTCTTGTTTCAAATATTTCTCCTTTCCCTCTCTCTCTACACATTTACAATGTATACATATTCACAACTTCTGAAGCTGACTGACAGGGTTTGGAATATTCTGTTGTGTTTCACTCACTCTTTGTTCCCTTGGCTTTTTAACTTTTGAAGTTCCTAGTGATGTATCCTGAAGCTGAGACACTCTTTCCTCATCTCTTTTCAGTCTACTAATAAGCACATCAAAGTCATCAAAGTCACTATTCATTCTGTTACAGTACTTTTGATCTCTAGTACTTCTTTTTAATACTTTCTTAAAATTTCTATCTGTGAACATCACCCATTTGGTATTATCTTCTGTCTACTTTATTCACTAAAGCTCTTAGCACGCTAGTCATATGCTCAACCTGATGATTTCAACATCCTTGTCATGTCTGGTTCTAGTAATCCACTTCTTCAAAGTGTCTGATTGCTGTTGTTGTTAGTTTAGGCTTTACATTTTGATATGTCATATATTTGCTTGTCAAAAGCCATGCATAATATTCTAGGTAAAAGTATCTGCTATAAACAGGCCTTTATTAATGTGGTAAAGTGTCAGTCATTTAGGCCATGCTTCTATCAGTGGAAGGGAATCATTCTATGTTAAGATCCCAGTCTTTTATCCTATGCCTCTAGAAGGTGACCTTATGTTGATGAGGATTTTACTTCCCTGCTTTGGAGTGGCAGGAGAGCTTACTTTCTCCATAATGGACAGTAGAGCTGAATGGAGGTGGAATTGAATATTTCCATGTCTCAGAGTATTTATGCTCTGATAATACCCAGCAGGTTAGGCTGAGGAAGCACTCAGCTTCTTGAGAGATTAAATTTTGTTAAAAAGAACAGTGTTGTCTGGAATAGTTATTGATTAGTTGATTGATTTAAGTTACTCATTCAAACTCACTTTATTATAAGAAAATTAGCTGTGTTGTACAGTGTGTGTCCCCACAGACAATGAAAATGTTAAACTATATTTAGTAGGTAAATAATACTATTTTTCTGGCCTTCATATGCAAAAAAAGCACTGTGTTGCCTCCCTCAGTAGATGGCCTTTGAGTTGTTAGCTTCTGGTAGGCACCCTGACTGGTCCAAGTCAGATGTCTTTCTGCTGTGTCTCTTATTATCCAAGGCTAGAGCTGAAGGCTCTGTATGACCAGAGTGCACAGGGTTGTTTCCTCTGTGACATTAATATGTCCTGTGAACTTGGGTCCCATATGAGCCCTGCTGGTTTACACAACTAAACTAATCACGTCTTTTTTCCTAATATGAATTCTTCCTCAGAGGAAAAATCCACTGACAAGGGTTTTGTAAACTGTGCTGAAATAATTCGTATCAGTTTAAGATTAAGAAGAACTTCAACAAATCCTAGGCAATTTCACAAGTAAGTCATGGTTTTCAGTTGGAATGTCATTTGTCCTAAGGACATAATGATTGGTCATCAATCTTAACACTCAGAGTATTTTGTAAAATGCACAACAGCCTATTAGAGTAGAAATGTCCTGTACATGTTGTACTTGCATCAGTAGCTGACTATGAATCTGCTGCTCCGGAGTCCCTGGAAAGGAACCTGAGTCCACCTGGCGTTTCGGCTGTGTTCCTTCTTATGGTATTGAGTTTCATTCATTTTTCACCATAGAGTTGATGGCTACTTATCTTATTTTATTTAAATTTTTTTAAAGAATACAAAATAGTGACAGAAAAAAAAAACCCAGAATTAGAAACAATACAAAATTTCACTAAACAAAGTTGCAGGAATTCAACAGTGGTTGCTGCACTGCATGATGTTACCTCCAAGTTAGTTTTTCAGATTATCAGATGTAACTGCAAGATTGGTTTAAAGAAAAAAAACAAAACAATAACAAAAAAGAAAGAAGGAATTTTGAGGAAGGAATTTTCTCAAAGTGGATTATTCTCAATTTGAAGAAATTAAAAAATAAAAGAATAGGAAGAAAGAAAAAAAATGCATTAATTGCTCCTTTCAAAAGACCAGCTGAAATCAATAGTTCAATTATCCAAACTGTTCTGCATATATACCTAAATATATGTTTCCCCTCTTTCATTTGTCCTTTTCCTCATCCCAGTATTTTCTTCCCATTGAAAAAATTCTTTTCCTTTTATAGTATCTGTTGTACCTTTCAGATTTTAATTACTCCTTCAGGTTCTCACATTAGGGAGATAATACAATGTTTGTGCATGTGGATCTGATTTACTTCACTTACAAATATAGTCTCTAGGTGCATCCATTTGTCTAAAAAAGCCTCAAATATATATTTTTATAGCTTAATAATACTTAAGGTGTAAAAATGCCATATCTTTCTCTATCCATTCCTCAATTTATGGGCATTTGGGTTGTTTCCACAATGTAGCCATGACAAATTGCACTGCTATCAGCATGGATGTACATATATTGCTATAGTATGATGATTTCAGTTTAAATGCTTTCATTTCCTTCCCTCCTTCTGGAAATATGAGTGCATCTTTCTGCAGGATGTACTATGGCAATCTATTGAAGCTCTTGGAGGTAAATTTCTCATTACAACCCTTCATCAAATGCAGCTCACGTTCTCCTGTTGCACCAGTTATTCTTGCAATGGCTTCTTACTCAGGAATTTCTGCTCTGGGAAACAGTGACTTTCTATACTTGTGTCTGTCTCTTCTATTTTAGGGTAGCATTTTAATACATGTCTTTTCCTCTCTTAGATATTCAAGAACAGTACTTGATTTTTTTTCTGTGTAGTGTTTTGCTTACTGTTAGGATAGAGTTGTGATTTCTAATTCCTTACATGTGGAACCAGAAATCAGAAGTCTTTCTTTAACTTTATAATAAACTGCAGAACTGTCTTCCTAATTGTACACCTGCAAAATGGTTATAGAATCTTGCATGTTCAGAAGAATATGTTATATTTTCTGTGTTGTGTTTCCTTTTTATCTGCATTTTGCCACAAATCAGTATCGTCAGATATTTGGAATTTCACTACACAAATAATTGTGGAGTGGTATCTGACTGCTATTTTAATTTGAGTTTCTCTAGTGACAAAAATGCTGATCACCTTTAAATTAGCCTATTTACTAGATGCTTATCTTTTATGAAATATGTATTTCAATATTTTATTCATTTCTTATTAACTCATTTATGTATGCTGGGGTTTGAACTCAGGCTCTTCACATTCCAAGGCTCTCCTGTTTGTTTTTTTGTTTGTGTGTTTGTTTTGAGAAAGTGTCTTGCTAAATTGCTAAGCTATGTGGGCTGGGGCAAAACTTGCCAGTCGCTTCTCAGGGTGCTAAGATTACAGGCATATCTGACTTCAAGTTTCTTCATTTCCTTCATTTTAAAATTATTTTCTTATTGTTGGGTTTTAAGAGGTATTTATGCATTTTTGTTAAGCGTCTTTCAGAGAGCTGACTTGCAAATCTTTTTCAATAGTTTATCACTTCATTCCTTGCCCAATGACTTTTTCAGACAAAAAAAAAAAAGAAAGGTAATGCTTGAAGTGCCTTCTTTACCTTTCTCAGGGGTCATATATTTTTGTTTTCTGTCTAAAATAACTCTTTAATTATGCCCAGGGCACTTGAATTGCTACCCTTCTCTCAGAGGTTAAAGGCTTTAATTTCATGAGAGCTAGGAGTTTCTGAGATTTGTCCATAGCACTGGCCATTCTTCTTTGTAGTGACATCCCAGACTGAGCAGAGCCAGATCTCATGGAACAGGCTGAGGATGCCTGTGCTCCCAGCATCAGAAGCACAGAGGGCAAGGAGTTCTTCTCAGACTGTAGCCATTTATTACCAAATTCAATGAGTGGAAAGATTTGTACTAACAGTATTTGGACAGGATATCATGTCTGTATCTTGTACACTATGAAGACAACCATATGTAATGCATTAATCATTAAAACCGTTCTAGTACTTGGTTTTGAAACTGTCTTGTTGTTATTGTTAAAAAATAAAATACAATAAGAAAAAAACAAAATTTATCCTCACTGTGTCTTTTATGACTTCTTATTGTTTCAGTTTCATTTATTTACATGACTTGTACAGATTAGTGCTTGTCTCTGATATTTTATTCATGAATATTACATGCATCCTTCGAATCCATCATCCCATCTAACTTCTCTGGCCTTTCTCCCACTTCCCTCTTAGTCTCTCACGTACTTTCAGCTCATCTTTATCCTTTCAGTTTCAATGTATGAGAGAAAATATGCAATGCTTTTTCTTAAAGTTGATTTATTTCACTTGATGTGATAACCTCCAGTTTACCCATTTTCAGAAATAGCATGATGTCTGCTGTGCTCCTTGTAGGGGGACACTGCTCACTAACCCTGGTAGTCAGTGTGCTGGAGCTTCCTTACCTTGGTTTGGGGACAGGGTAGATCTCAGTTCTAGTCACTTAACTCTCCCTCCAGAGTCATATTTGGGCTTAGAATAACTGTCCTAAAGCGGAAGAGTTAAGTCCTCTTTTCTCCCCTTTGTGCCATAACTCTGGCCATAGCTACTGTAGGAACCCGGGGCCCTGTGGGGCTGTCCCCTCCCTGCTAGCCTGCATGGACTAACAGGGCCCACGCCTCCCAAGGGAGCTGGCCCCTTCCCAAACTTAGTGTTAGAAGTCCTTAGGGACAGTGCAGGGGGCTGGCCAGGCAGAGCAGCTCTAAATGGGAACTGACACATTTATTGTAGCCCAAGTCAGGGACCCCCAGCCCACCCAGTGTGAGGCTCCCCTGTGCTGAAGTGGTTTGAGTTCAGTTGTGGCCTGGCAGACTTTTACTCTCTTAGGAGCAGGGCCACCGCTCAGAGGCAGAGTCTGCTCCCAGGTGTGGCAGCTCCTGAACCCGCACCTCATGCGCTGTGCTGCTTTACTCTACTTGGTGATTCTGTGAGGTCTGGGTTGTGGCTTAATTTCTGAAAATGCTCTGTTTCCTCAGGAGCAGTTTTGGCATGCCGAGATGACCAAGGGCTTTGCTCACGCAGGCCTGGGTGCCATCTTTTCTGTCGCCTGGCATTGAGACTTAGAGCAGTCTGTTTCCCCAAGTGTGAGTGGCGAGAGTGCGGAGCTTCCTCCATAGGGTGGGGCGGAGGCTACTGACCGGGTGCCCAGCAGTGCCTGGCCCAGCCTCTGTGAACAGGCTGTGACCTTGTGGTGGGGGATGGCACGGGAGGGCGGGGCCAGTGCGGGGACACAGCACAGAAGTCCAGGGCTGTTTGCAGGCATGGCCCATGGCTCTGCAGTGCCACTTCTCGTCAGTGTCCTGCCACTACCACCCCAGATTGGAGGCTGTGGGACCCTAGCTCCTCCCTGTCAGGGTAGGATGCCAGCTGAGTCCTGGCCACAGCTAGCTTAGGACTTCCGGCGGGGCAGATGCCAGGGTTGGAGCCAAGCAGTAGCTCAGGTTGTGGACTGCAGGGAGATGGCTCTGTAACTGTCACTGAGAAAAGAGCTGTTGAGAATCACTTTGTTATGAAACCACTGGCTCTGGAGTAATGCTCGCCTGGGCGAGCAGGGCCTGCTGCATGAATCATTGTCTGGTTGTTGGCACACCGTGTTTTGGCCTTAGAGGACGCATCTTTTAAAGTGGTGGGCTTATGACAGAAAATCAACAGCAACAGAATTATATAATTTTTTTAATTTTACAGTTAACCAATTATAAAGCACAAATTTATTCCATTTCTCCTACAAACTATGTATTCACTTTAAATTTTTTAAATTGTGATAAAATATGCATAATATAAAATTTGCCAGCTCAGCCAATTTTAAGTGTAGCTTTGTGGTGAGTCCTTTTACTTTGTGCACAGCAGATTTCCTGAGCACTTTATTATGCAAAACCCAAACGTGGTCCCCCTGGCTTGAGTCATCGTGGCATCTATGTGACTGATACAGTAAAGACTGGGGCTGAGGAAGTCAGTCCTTTCCCTCTGTTTAATTCTAACAGCACCCTATGCTTATGCCTGTGTCCATCATCCTAAGAGGGGTAAATATAAAATAACAAAGTGCAGAAGATCTCTGATGCTCTAGGTGAGAGCACACGTATGTTGGATCTCCTGAGCTGATCTGGTCAGCTTGACGCAACCCCCACCTCATTACCAGTTCATAAATATGCACTGCACTACATGGCATGAGTATAATTAGGACGAAAGTGACATCTGGGGCAGCATGCATGTTCAGAGCTCCTCAGAGGACTCTACCATGTCGGTCACTGTTCCTCTCAGTCAGGAACTGTACCTTGGGGGGAGGCGCCCAAGCTGAGGTACAGAGCGTTCACACTGTGGAAGCCTGATTTGTCTGCGCTTTTTGATGCTGTCACTGCTTTTGTGTGCTTTGACCCACGTCAGTGCTTTTTGTCACCCTGGCACCCTTTTCTGTCTCGTGGCACGGACTTGCACAGCTTCCCGTGATCTTCAGTTAATGCAGCTGCTTGCTGCCTGCTGCTGGGTGTACACGTGGCACGCGGCGATTTGGTCCTCGTCCCCCGCAAGGGTTGGGGCTGTCACTGGCCCATCCCACTGCACCATGCCAGCCTCATCTGGGGGCTTGTGCCACTGTGGTACAAACAGATTTAATCACTTTTTTATCAGTTTTTACTAATAAAATGCATAAAAAGTCTAAATGGACCAGATTAGCTGCTGGAATTTGAATAATGACTAAGTAGAAATAGTAATACTATTTGCCAAGTAAAAATTATAGCTAATTGATTTCATTAAAAGAAATTAATATTTAAAAAAAGAAATAGCATGATGTCATTCTTATTTTTGTCCAATAATATTGTACTCTAGATAGATGAATAGACATAGATACAGATATAACATATTTTTTACCCCTCTATCTATAATGGGGTCTTAGGCTTGTTCCATGTCTTGGTACTCATGAAGATTACCACAGCAAACATGGTGTTGTAGGTACCCCAGTTTTATGCTGTATCCTTTGGATACCTGCCCAGGAGTGGAAGGTCTAGGTCAGATGGAGGATGTGCTTTTAGTTTTTAATTTTTTTTTTTTTTTTTTTTTTGGTAGAATCAGGAATTGAATTCAGGTCCTTACAATTGCCAGGGAAGCAATTATTCCACTGAGCCATTTCTACAGCCTTGCTTTTAGTTTTTAAGGAGCCTCCATACTGTCTCCCATACTGGCTGTGTTTATATTTCCAGCAGTCATGTATAAAGGCTTACCTTTCTTTGCTTTCTTGGCAGCATTTACTGTGCTTATGTTTTTGTTTTTGGTAATAGCCGTACTGATTAGAGTGAGATGGAATCTCAGGGTAGTTTTGATTTGCACGTACCTGATGGCTAAAGATGTTAAGCATTTCAAATATAACTATTAATGATTTCTATTTCTTTTTTGATAAATATCTGTCCAGCATTTCAGCACATTTATTGAATGGATTATTTAGACTTATATTGTTGAATTTTTAGAGTTCTTTATATAGCCCGGACGCACCTAGGGAAGATCTTCTCCCATTCTGAGTATTGTTTCTCTGTTTACCTTCTCCATTGGTGTTTAGAGTATTTAATTTGATCAATTCTATCCATCTACCTGTACTTTTATTTCTGAGCTATTGAAGTCTTGTTCAGGAAATGCTTGCATGGTGAATACTATGAAATAGTTCTCTATGTTTTCCTAGCAGCTTCAGATTTCATATTAAGGTATTTGATTGTTTTGAGTTTACTTTTGTACAGGGTAAGACTTAGGGATCAAATTTTACACACATATGTGTTGCTTAGTATTGCATTTACTCACTCCCAACATGCACAGCCTTACATGTATGTTTTACAAACTATCCGGTGACTGATCTGCAACTTCAACCCGCTAATGCGTATACTAAAGTTATCATTTTTAAAGTTTACTTAACTGGCTACCTTGTTTAATAGAGAGTAACACAGTTTTACCAGCTTTCTATGTCTCACACAGAAACTACGCTGTTCCATCTCACCCTATTCAGAATAGCTACATCAACATATGCAAATTAACATGAGGTTATAGGTAAAAAGGAATCTTTGCTTATTGGTGGTGAGGACGTAAACTAGTACATGTACCATGAGAATTAGTACAGAGGTTTCTCTAAAAGTAAAAGTAGAGCGACCATGTGATTCCTACTACCTGACTCCTTGCTATAGTCTTCCAAAGTAAAACAGGCTACTATGAAGATTCCTGTATGTCCATGTTTATTAGATTGCAATTCATAATAGCCAAGCTACATAAATCACCTGTAGTCCAAATTAACTTCTGAGAAATAGTAAATTCTTCACATGATTAATCAAACTTATTATATGTGCTTCATATGTAGATGCCTACAGAGATAAGTGCAAAAGATGTTTTCATTATACGTCGGTAAAGTTGGAAAGAGGTTAATGGACAGCTTTAAAGCTCTAAGTTATGATATAATTTATTACATAATTTAGGATAATTTCATAGTTTATTTATACATTGGAATTTTATGTTAGATGGCAGAGAGCACAATGAGACATAAAGTTACAGGACTGCATGAAGGTTGTAAAACAACAGAATATAGATGCTAAGTGAAAGCTACTGTTGATGGAAGTTACCGATCACTTGTCCTTTACTCGGGTTTATTAAAGATCAACATTTGTCAGCATAAAGTGTTAAAAATGTATTTTGGAGATCCCATTTATTCTTTCATAGATATAGGTTTATAGTACCCACTAAATAACAAACATCAGTGCATATTCTATGAAGTTTGCCCCTGCAATAATTGGGTTCTTATAGTCTTTTGTCTGATAGAATAACTTCTGTAGACTTTTCAAAGCCAACTACTGACTGAATTCAATCCCTTATTCCACCAAAAAGAAAAGCCAACTACAGAAAGGTACAAGGTCAATTCCAGACACATTTTTTTTTTTTTTTTTTTTTTTTTTTGTCTTTTTAAGACAAGGTCTCACTATGCAGTTCAGGCTGGCCTGAGCTCAGTTTATAGCCCAGGATGGTTTTGAACCTGCAACAATCCAGCTGCTTCAGCTCCCCAAGTGCTGGGATTGTAAGCATGGGACACTAGGCCTGAATAATTTATTTTTTAATTAAATCACAACAGTAAGTGGGATTCAAGCCTTGCTTTGAGCCAGATGTGATGTGACACATTTCTCTGGTTAAAAAGAATGATCTGCTTTATTCTGTGGTGCTAAGGGTTGAGTCCAAATCCTTGTGCATCTGAGCAAATGCTTTACCACTCAATTGAACCTACAGCCAGAAAATCGCAGTTTTAGATATCAGCCCTCCTCTGGGAGCTCATTATTACTCATGTTCGCCTCCCCCAGATTGAGCAGGGAATACCCGCTTCTTTAGTTATCAGAGAAAAACTGCACATCCTACTTGGTTGGAAAGAGCTTCACATTTCAAATGCCTGTGAAATGTACTTTTTCATTGTTTATTTTTTATTAGTACATGCTTGCAGTACATAATGATTACATTTCTGTGGGGCTGCTGCACTTGCATAGCACATTATAATTCTTTCTTCACCCTGTCCATCCTTGCTGTTCCTCCCCCCGTTGCTGTCCCTCTCCCTCCGTGTTGTCCCTTCCCCTCTTTGCTGTCCATCCTCACGTAGCTGAGTCCCTTTCCCTTGCAAAAGTTCTGTCTCCTTAGAGAGACAATACAATGTATGCATTTGGGGTATAATTTTTTCACCTATGAGTATGGTCAGTAGTTGCATCCATTCATCTATAAAAGACTAAAGTTTTTCTTTCTTTATACCTGAGTAATACTGTATTGCATAAGAATCACACATCTTTTTTTTATGTATTCCTCAGTTGATGGGCATTTGGTTTGGTTTCAAGATTTTTTTTTATGTGTGTATTTTTAGTAAGGGTCTACAGGGTTTCACTACCTAGACGAGACTCGTAGTGATCTGCCTGTGTTCAGCCTCCCAAAGAGCTGGGATTATAGACTCACCCCACCATGCTCAGTCTTAATAGCTTCTACACATGCTCTGTGGGCACGGATGGCATGGCACACTGGGGATCTGCCTAAGCTTTAATCCTCTGAGCTATGTGGCTGACCCTTCCAAGATTTAACTATGAAAAACACTGCTGCTATAAACATGAGTGTACGTATGTTGCTGTGGTATAAGGTTTTTAGTTCTTCTGGGAAAATGTGCAAAAGAGGAATAGCTGGGTCCAATGGGACCTCTAACTGTAGGTTTCCGAGGAGTCTCCACGCTGATTTCCATAGTGGTTGCACTGGCTGATACTCCTACCAGTAGTGGAAAGGTGTTTCTTGTTCCCCACAGCTTCTCCAGCACTTGCTGTTGATTGATTTATTCATGATAGCCATTCTTTCTGGGGTGAGATGCATTTCAGTGGTGCCTTAATTTGCATTTCTCAAATGACCAATGATGTTGGACATTTTTTGATGTATTTATTTGCCATTTGCATTTCTTCACCTGAAAAGTGTGTATTCATCTCAGATGGCCAGTTTTGGATTGGATCTTTGAACTTTGGGGACCTGACTTTTTCAATTCTTTATATAAATACTGTGAAAGGGAAAAAAAGCTATGTAAGTGGAAGGAACATGTGGGATGAGGGAAAAAGAGGAAAGAAAGAAAGAGAAAAAAAGAAAGAAAGAAAAAGAAAATATACATATATACATATGATAGTTTGGATAATGAACTCCTGATTTCTACTGCTCTATTGAAAGGAACAGTTAATAATTAAGTTTTTTTCTTCTTTTTAATTTTTGACCAACTTTGCACGTTTATATCTGGTAATCTGCAAAACTAATTTGAAGACAACAATATGCAACACAACAACCACTGCTAAATTCTTGTGATTTTGTTTAGTGGAATTCTGTCTCGTTTCTAATTTACTATGTTTATTCTCTTTAAAAAAATCTATCTCCCTATTGCTTATGGTACTTCTTTTATTTTTTATTTTACTGTCTATTTATACTTTGCATTTCTCACATATTTCAGTATGCTCCGCTGAAGTAAGTTCTGGGGTTCTTATATAAAAGAAACCAATCAATATTTAAGTTTATCAGATTTATTTAACTTACTATTATGGCCTCATAATGGTCTATTATTAAAGTAGGTCCATTTTCATACGCACAACACAAGTTTGTACTTTGTGGCAGAGTAATATTCAGCTGTGTATACAAACCATATTTTCTTTACCCATTTATCTATCGATGGGTATATATGTCACTTTGTAAGTTTACTTATTATTAATTATACTGCTGTATTTTAAAATTATACATGAAAAATGCAAGTTTAATCTTAGAATATGTGAAATGTTTTAGTTAAGACTATAGCAGCTTATCCAAGATGAAAATATTTATGTATAAAATTCACCAAATTCACAAACCAAAATAGAACTTTTTCTTTCTTTCTTTCTTTCTTTCTTTCTTTCTTTCTTTCT
>PVKA01010726.1:0-63379 GCA_004027165.1 Ctenomys sociabilis
ACAAAATCTTATTGTTTGTGGTAATATGAAGAATCTAGGAGGACACTGTTAAGTCAAAGAGGCCAAGCATAGAAACAAACATTGCCCTCTCACTGACACATGGACTCTGAAGAGCATGCTCCCACAGAAGTAGTGAGTAGGCCTGGGCTGTCACCCTGGAGAGGGGCCGGGGGACAGGAGCCACAGACACAGAGCTAGTCACAGGAGGGCATTCTGGTGCCGTGACACAGCAGTGACTACTTAAATAGTATGTACCCAATGTTTCCAAGTAGCCAAAAGAAAGAACTGTGGATGTTTTTACCTGAAGAAAGGATGACTACATGAGGGATGGGTCCACAAGGCACCTAGACCTGACTGAAAAGGACACACATGCGTACTGAACACTGCACTGCACCCCATTTGAAAAGCACCATTATCAGTCAAACATAAAAACTCTCAAGTATAAAATCTGGGTCCAATAACACTGAAATCTCACAGTTCTTAGGTGGAGGACCCACCTATATGTACACACACACACACACACACACACACACACACACTTCTAAAGCCATTTGTGGTACCATTGGGGACCCAATCAACCACAGTCTCTCACAAACATTACAACAGTAGTCAGACATGAAAACACTGCTGCGGCCTACCAAAGGCAAGCCTGCATCTGAAAGAGCAGCCCTGAATAAAACAAAGACCCCAGGCCAGCAGGTTTGCCCAGGAAGCAATGGACTCTGTAACCACAGTTAGACCTGGGATTTTACAGCTGAGACAGGCAGAGGTTAGGGCCAGGTGAGGAGGACTTCTTAACAAGTGTGTCCTGGAGTGGCTCACCCATCTGGGGCAGGCCTCAGGTCCCTGGTGCAAAGCCAGTTAAGAGGGGAGTGGTCTGGTTTACTGCAAGGAGAGGCGCACGGCTGACAGCAAGGCAGAAATGTCCTGAGAACTCTGGGATACTGACTTCTCTCCGAGGGAGACCACTCTGGAGGTTTGTACTTTGAAGTCTTGGCTGTAGTCATTAGTGTTCCCATGCAGTGTTTTAGGGCCACGTTTATTAGGTGGCTCAGAGCTTTCATCTAAAGCGTCTACATCCTGGCTTCCAGTTCCTCAGGTTTCTAATCTACAGATTCTCAAAAGCCTCAACAATGAGCCTTTCAAAAATAGCTAGAGAATAAAGAGCTGTACAAGATTTGGCTAAATGCTACAGAGCCTCAGACAAGACCCGTCAGTTATGTCCTTGTCCCTTCTGCTCTGATGTGGCAGGGAAGGAAGCACCCAACAGCAGGGCTGGCCACAGGGGTGGGCCGAGTTAGCTGGCTGAAGCACAGCTCTGAGAGTGCTTCAGGGAGGCCACGAGGGTACCTGCAGAAGGGCACAGCCCCCATGCCTAAGAACAAACAAGGGATCATTTTCCTTTGTGTTTGTGGCTCCTACTACTGACAGAGCCTGAGTGAGAGCATAATGGAGAAGGCGGTGTGGGGCTGGCAGTCTTTCCACGCTGAGCACTCGGGCATCTTGTGCTCTGATTAGTAGCAGACTTGAGAACAGTGGTTCAGCTGCAATTGGCACTTCTGGAATGCTGTGCAGTACCGTTCTCTGAAGCAGCCTTTCTGCCTCTGGCCACAGGTCTTTGGCAGCTCAGCCTGCTGTTTACCCCAACTCTGTTCACTCTCTGCCTCCTGAGACTGGGGTTCAGGGTTATAAAGTGATCTTTCAGCCAGCCCTCTCAGCCTTTCTCCTGGAACACTTCCTGCCCCGATGGCCACTGCTCCAGTTTAGACTCCTACACCTCTCAGCTATGAGTTGCTCCTTAGTTTCCCTCTCTCTCTGGGCTCCCTTCCTACCTCTTTATTCTACTTACCATTGTTGGAACTATTTACTAAATGAATCACAGCTTTCTCATGCCTCCTTGCTACCTAAAACCTAAGTTTCACCTCCCTGACAAGCATTAGGGGATTTCCATAATCTGTCCCCCAGCCTCCTTCCTCCTAGCCCCTTGTCCTTTGGCATACTGTCTGTACTTTGGAGGCTGCCCAAGGTATGCTGTTGGACAAATACCCCTCATCCTCGAACCGAGAAGGTGTCCTGCACCCCCCTGCCCACTCTCCAGTCATGCCAAAGCACACCTGGCTACCCACGGCCGGCCCAGTACACAGGGTGCACACTGTCCCTGCTGCCTGGAGCATCTGTAAGCATCTGTCCCCTCCTAGTGCTCTGCCAGCAATGTGCTCATTACGGCTCAGCCTTAGGGACACGCTTGGCTACAAAGGAGTGTCTCAGGACATGGCCACTCCTTCTGCCATGTCCCCTCTCAGCCTAGTGTACACTTCCATGGTGGCCTCTTGAATACTTTACCGTAGGCAAGTGCCACAAGTTCAGGGAGCTTTTTTAAAATAGTAATTTGCTGTATATTATATAATTCTAACAATATGGCATCCTGGGAAACAGAACTGTAGAGAAGTAAAAATCCTATGTTGCCAGAGATTAGGTGGTAGAAGGGATAAGCAGACAGAAGAGGGCAAGCTTTTAAGGCAATGAAAATACTCTGCCAGTATGCAACGGTAGACACTTGTACAAACACATGGGATACAGTGGAATTCAAACTGAACTAGATCAGAACCAAATTGAATTTTCCCACAGGCCAACACTGGACTTAACCACTGAACGTGATTCGGTTCTCATCCCACTTGGTGTGCAGCCAGAATCACGGGAAGAATCAAGTTTGTGAACCGAGGTGTTAGGTTTATGTGTATTTGTTCCCCTAAAGCCTCATGCAGTCGTTGAGGTATCATTCTATAGTTTGCAACTGACTCATGATCCAAGGCTAGGATTATGGCTCTCAGTACTGCTGGGATATGGGTGTGAATGCTACACCCAGCCTGGCGCAGAGAGGCAGAGCGACAGACCCGCTCTTTGTTGCTGCTGTGCCCTTTGCTCTTGCTGTCTTGCTGCCTTCGCTGCCACGAATGGCTGCCCTCTGCCATGTGCCGCTCTGCCTTGGAGCCAGCTAAGTGCGGACTGAGACCTCCAGTAACTGTGAGCTACAATAAGCCCTTCCTTCCTTCACTTTGAGCACTGGGTATTTGTCCAGCAACAAGAGAAGAGTAGCTGGAACACGAGGCGTCGCTGCATACAGCACCAAGAATGAATCTGTAAGTGAACCATGAACTTGGGTGATTTTGGTGTGTGAATACGAGCTCATCAAGTGTAACAGATGTACAAGTCAGCTGGGGATGCTGAGAAGGGCAGGCTGCGTGTGTGCGGGGCAGAGGGAGACAGGGATTTCCGCACCTTCTTGCCATTTTACTGTGAACCTAAACAACTGCTGTACAAAGCATTCTCTAGAGAAAAAAAAGCATATTAGTCAGGCATTTCATTTGATAAATGGAAGAAACACTCACTAAACAGATGCTCACTGAAGGTATGCTGAAATCCAACTGGAACTCTATTTAGTGCCATCCTCTGGGGTTACACAGAATGAGGGGTCTCTACTCCTCATGATATAGCTCCGCACATATTTAAAAATAACTGTCCTATTTAAAAATATTTATACAAATTTTAAATAAGTATTTATACAATGAAATTATATATTTGTACCAGGGATCATGCTCAAGACCTTGTTCTTTCCAGACAGGTACTTATATCACTGAGCGATCTAAAAATACTAAAAATAATTATTTTAAGTAATTAACAATAATGGCCTCATTTTGTCCCTAGTTTCTTACATTGGTCTCGTCATTAAGCAGCTTCCCCAGTCCTCCCCAACCACACACCTTTCGCGCACCTCTATGTGTGAGCACGACAGGCCCCCGAACCCCACAGCCCAATGGGAACAGAGCACAGGCACACGAGCACCACGCAGCCAGGGCATGGCCACTCCTGCCATGTCCCCACTCAGCCTAGTGTACACCGAAACCACAGCCCTCTCTTCCATATGCTTCTCTCAAGCTGACTGCCCCCATCCTGTACTTACACAATTGATTTTCTGAACTTAAACTAAAGGCCTCATATTTATCCCCATTACATCTCATCCTGTTGGTTTGCCCCCACATTAGAGCTCTGAGAGATCACGCGGAACCTCAAAGCTGTCATCTATCACATTAGTCATTCCTCTTTAGCTGTGCCTCATCCAGAAACCTGAGAAGCAGACCTTTCAGAGCATGGATAAAAAGGTCAAAGTGCTCAGAACCAAGGACAGAACAGGAAACACTCAGGAGAAAAGGAAGGGCCTTCCCCCAGCCCTGCTCATCTGGGCCTCCAGGCTGCTCCGTCCCTCAGGCGCCAACACGCCTCGCCACCACACTCTCACCACTGATCTTCTGGTTGTACCCCCTTAGGACCCCCAAGTTCATTCTTCACTCAGTAGCACAGTGACCTTTCAGAAGCAGAAACAGGGCAGGGGCATAGCTCGGCACAGAGCACATTCCTTAGCATGCTCAAGGCCATGGGTTCAATCCCTAGCAGCAGTAGCAATAGTAATCCAATGCTTAAAAGCAGAAATATGTTCTTATCACTTTCCTGCTTAAAATCTTCCATTAATTCTCACTGTTCTTAGAATTAAATTCACACTCCACACCAAGACCTACAGGTCGCATGTGATCTGAAGGCCACTGGCTTCTCCCCTTGTCTCATCCCACACTTTGCCTCCTGCACAGGCTGCAGCAGCAGCAACAGCTAACTCTCTGCTTTGTGCACACACCAAGTCCCTTCACTCTCCAGGCCTTACCTATTGCTGCAATTCTCTCTGCTCAACACTCCAGAAGCCCATCTACCGGGCTCGAGCAGCACTTTCTCACTGTTCCCTTTCTGGTCTAACCCAGCTGCTCTTGCCTGCTGCAGCCCAGTCATTCCCCTGTCACTCTGTTTCACTCGATTTGACTCACAGGGTTAACATCTTAGGGAAAGTAGGGATCTTGTCAGCCCTGTTCAGTGCTTAACACTTAGTAGATGCTTAATTATTTATTATTTATTCAATGAATGCATTATGGTAGAAATTAAAGAATCAAAAAAGTCAAATAAATGCAGTATGACTTGACTTGCTTTAATAAAAGTGGCTTTTGGTTCTATTGTTACATCATAATTATCTATGCTGTTCTTAATATTTTATGATGCCATCAAAGAATCAAACTGAGTTATCAACACTGAGTTATATCAGACAATAACTGGTAGTAAAGATGCATTATGTGTGTAACACAGACAGGATACTTACAAACCATGCACTCTACAAGAGTGGCTGGTGTAGCTTTGCGACTACCAGTTCGATTGTTTTTGTATCACAGGAGTGGTTTATGAGAGCTGTCGCTCAGTCAGGTCAAGCTCATGCTAATGTCTCTAACTCCTGCATTAAAACATGCTTATGCCTATAATGTGAAGGGCAAGGCTCATTCCGATTTTAAAATCTGTTTTATTGACTTAGAATTCCATTACAATGTTCACATGCAGCTCTATTTACAGTAGGAACTCCCACCACTGACCTAGTGGCCAACACATAAAGTGGGCTATAAAAGTGGTTGAACAGCCCACAGCAGCTGCAACTGATCCCTCCCACACACCATGAGCAGATAGATGTCCCTGAAGCCTATGGGCTCCCTGTGTCCTGCATGGCCCAGTCCTGTGACAGAGGGCACTGTGGCCTGCGTGTTGCTCTCCTCTCACCCAAAACCACACAAGAAAAGCTCTGGATCTGAATACATAAATTGAAATGTTTTTAAGAGGTAATCTCTGGTCTGAGAGGGAGAACAGATGTGTTCTGCACAGCACCGACTCAGCATACACTACAAACATGCATTAACAAAAAGAAAATACTGAAAAAAAGAAGCACCTCCTGGTCCAGCCACATCTATAGAGCAGCAACAAGGGAGGGGAGGGGAATGGAAGGGAGGGGAAGCGAGGGAGGGGAGGAAGGGAGGGGAGGGAAGAATGGGATCAGGAAACAGTAAGAAGGGAAAGGTGGGTCTGCCACCACCCTAGCCTCTCTTCCCTTTCTCAAAGGAACTGCGAGGGAAAGGCAGAGCAGAGTTACGCTTCTTTGCTGTGGTAGAGCCTGGCTTCCCCTCCGACATCCACAGCTCATGGTCTGGTCAGCTGGAACATGTCTATAGCCCCCAGGACTCACATCAACAGAATGGTACACCAAGGGGCCGTCCCTCCGAGCTGCCGTGCTCCCCGGCATTCACAGTCCTGCATGTGGGGTTTTAGCCTTGGTCTGAAAATGACCTAGTCTTTTTTTCCTCCAAATAATAGGTTTATTGTTATATAATTCATATACAAAAGATCTATTGCTCTGAAAGGTACAATTTAATCGATGTTAGTACGTTCAGAGTTGTGCTACCGTCCCTACAGTCAGCTTTTGAACATTTACATTATGCCAACAGCAACCCTGTTCCCTTTAGCCTCCCTCAGTCCTCATAGTCTCCCCAAAGCAATGATAGGCTTTGCCTCTATGTGTTTATGTCAGGTACTTTGTACACGGAATCATACAACATACCACCTCTCTGTGACTTGTTTCACTCAGCAAAACATTTTCAAAGCCATCTATTTTGTAGCATGCATCAAAACCATTCCTTTTCATCAGCAAACAATGTCCCACAAATGTACCCATTTTGTTTAGCCTTTAACGACTTCTGGGAGTCTGATGTGTTCCCGTTCCATTCGGAATGATCAGCACCGGTCAGCACCAGTGCCCTGTGCACACTCACTCGCAATGCGGCTGGCACAGCTGCTGCTTCCCAACAGATGAGCCGGCCACGACGCTGGCAGGAACTCCCTCAGCCTCCCGCACCCAAGCTCTGCTGCTTCTTAAATGGCTAAGTTCTTAAGGAAGCCAGAAATCTCTTACTTGGTTTGTAAAACTTGACTTGCTAATAGGCTGCTGAGAGTCTTGCCTCCAAACGCCTCCCAGAGAAGCCCCTGGCACAGAAAATTCACTTTTTAGTGTGAGTTCAGTGAATCCTCACACTGGCTCCAAACACAGGACAAGCTGGAGCATAGTGCTGGATGGCTCTAAGTCTCATGTGTAGCAGGTGCTCAAATGCTTGTGGAAAGAAGGTCCTTTTACAATCTCCAATTAGGGACACACAAGTAGCTTTAGCTAGGTGCACTCAGAAAAGCTCGGGCAACATAGGCAGGAGTGCAAAGTCGGAAGTGGCCACAGTCGTGTCTGCCAATGCTGGAAGGAGCCAGCAGCGAGAGCGTGAGTGAGCACTCCGCACGGGAGGGCCAACCTGAAGCTCCCAGGAAAGGAGGAGCAGCCAGCAAAGTTTTCATCACATTCCCCAAGCAACCCGAGATAAATAAAGATTCTCAAACAGAAAAGAGATAAAAGATACAAGAGAGATGTAGTGCAGCATAAAGCTCTTCCCCAAAGGCTCCTGTCATTGGACTTCCGAGCTGTAGTTCATTTAATGAGGCCTTTTGAAATGAGTCTCCCAGGACTCTGGATTAGTATCACATAAAGACGCCAGGCTTCTTCCTGCAGCTCCAACGGAGTGCAGCCCACTCCAGTGAGCCCTGCCTGGAGGACCTGCACTCACTGTGGGGTACCCTCCCCTCGGAAGCCACCTACCCACCGGAGGAGTTGGGCCAACTGGATTTTTAATTCAAATTTTAGACATGGTCACACTTCCTTAGGGGGAGATTTCTGCTCTCTAGATCTATAAGAGGACTTGAAGTTTTAATCTTCAGGACAGCAAGAATTTGATTTGGATTAGTTTAAATCTCATTTTCTGCTCTTCCACAGCAACAACCTTTATCTAATTCACAAAAAGTCTGTGTTGCAATTGAACTTTTTAAAAAACACAAAACTTTATCCAAAACATAATCACTCATTCATTCCCAAGTTTATTCCTTGATTTTTTCTAATGAAATCTTTCTTAAGTTCTGATCACATGTCAGGTTCTGGGGCTCCATGTAGTGGTTTGAAGAAAATAAAAGAGGTCTGGCCTTCAAAGGGTCACCAGACAAGTCACACGTGTAACAGAGCACATGACGAATTTCTGTGACACAGCATCAGAATGTTCAGAGCAGCTGTTGTTCTCCACAAAGAGCACAGCCTTGACCTCCATTCTGCCATCCCCACATAAGGGCTTCATAAAGCTGAGCTTGAAACCCAGCCCTGCGCTGTGAAGGTGGCCTCTGCCTGCCAGCACTGCTCACTTCTTACCTCGGCAGGCAGAGCTTAACACCAAGCAAGCACCCTTCCACTCAGTGACAGAGAACATAATCTGAGGGTCCGTGACCTTTGTATTCATTTAAACAACTCAACCTTTCTCAAGCAGAACAGTCATCCACCTTCCCTGGCAAACCTGAATTAGCTGCCACATCTGCATGCATAATGTCTTGAAAAGCCTTCTTTATAATGTTTACTTCTCTGTTTCTTCCAAATGAAATCACTGAAGGGCAAATTTGATTTTCAAATCAGTTTTAAAACATCTGCCTTCTAAAAAAGTAAGAGTAGAGAGATAAGGCTTTTAGATTACAGGCAGGGGCTAATTACTTTTACTGATAGCACTGTGTCCATGCTAAAAATACAAATGTTAAGACACTGTTAATGCATACCCAACATCTAATGGATCTTAATATTTCATTAGGAGAAGGCTTCCAGTTGTGAGGGTGTACTTGTGATTTATAAGACTTCCGCCTCCTACCTTCCTTTATACATAAGTGCATCTGACCTTGTGCTTCTGTATCTCTACTTGTTGTTCTCCACAACAATTTTTCTCAGATATACAATTTTATCTGTTATAGACTTCATCTCCTGGAAGCAAGGTGTTTAATACATTTTCTTTTATTCACTTTCTAAGAAAAGAATATATTAAAGGTGTCATAGTTTGGGGTTTTTTGCAAGGTGAACAATATAGTATAGGACACATTTTATAGTAGTAGTTTACAAGGAATCACCCGGAATCATATGCAACAAGACAGGAAATCTGTCCACACATTAAATACTAATGACTCCAGCTGATGCCTGGATCCTGATATCCTGCATGAGTCCAGAAGAAAATCTGGAGCTTGTAACAAGCTGCCCACAAGCCCACCTGGAGGCCTAGAGCCCATGACAATGTCCCATGCAGGTCTGTTTCACGGAACTGTGCCAGAAAGGCCCAAGGGTGAGTGGTGGAAGCTAGGAAGTCTAGGTCAGCAAGATGAAGGCTCTGTGCCAGCAGGCTGGGGGATCTGCACCGGACCTAGGAAGCAACAATGAAGGTAAACACCACAGCCATCCTCAGCAATAGTGGGGTCCCGAGCTCCTCCAGTGATGGGGAAAGCTGAGTTCCCATCAGGAAAGCCAGCGTGACAGGCTTCTCCATGAGGCTGAGCACTGCACCATCTTCCCCTCTGGAGCCAGGAGGAGATGCTCAAGACGAGGAAAAGAGCTCCTCCAAAGTTCACCGTGAAAGCCAGCATGGCAAGGTCCTCCAGCAGAACAGCCTAAGAGAACTAGCAGCCTCCAACAGCTTCTCCAAACAGCAGCCCTAACAGTGTTTCAGCAGTCTCTCCTCTTCTGCTTTTATGCTGTTGGCAACAATACTCAGGTGCGCCTCCTGCACCCAGCACCTTGCTAGTTCTAATCAGCTGGGTGTAAAAAGTTGGCCACCCGTGAGCACCCACCACAGGAGGTTAGTGGCTCCACTCTAGTGGTGGAGCTACTCTACTGTAGCTGCTTGGGTTCTGGTACAAGGGGCTAAAGAAAGGGAGCAAAGCAGCTATGGGGGCTTTACCCACATGGAAGACTTCAAAGCTCACGTGTACATTTTATATGCAAAGCATCTGTACATCTGTTCAGCCCATTCACTGCTCCGGGAATTTCAGACCATATATGCAACAGCAGAAGGAACTTTACAGGTAGATTCATTCTATTTTACATTTCTCGATAACTATTCCAGATTTTTACTGATAACAGAACATACTATTTTAATAACAACAGCCTTTGGAGCCCTGTACCAAGCCTTAAGGATGCACCTTACAGATGTGGAGACAGGCGCAGCAGAGTAGAAGATTTGCCAGAGGACACTCCACTGGGTGGCAGGGCCATGGCTAGGCCTTCCGATTGCTAGTCCAGATTATTTGCCTACTCTTCTTCCTTTGTATGCAGTTAATGCTGCCACATTTCTTGTTTTCTGGTGGCAAAATCATGGTAAGTATTCCAAGAACACAATCACTAGCACAAAGGCTGAGATTGCATTATTTTGACATCAAACACGATCCTATCACAGATTTATGCTTTCACACGTGTATGCCTTACTTCAGCAAGTGGCCTGTGGGGGGGACTCTAAGCTTTCCTGTCCTCCTCAGGTAAATACAGAGAATAGCAAACTCTTAAACCCTGGGACTTTTCACTGCTGGTCCCAGGAGCCTGCTATGATCTTCTCCCCAGCTGTCCACAGTAACTAAGATGCAAGCCGAAGCTCCCTCTCCCAGGCTCTCCAATTTGTGTTCCGGTGTGCTTGTATCAGGCACAGCACTACCCTGCATCACAAGGGCACTTCATAGAAGTGGGCTGAGTGAATGGATGAAGATCTGCATGGGCAGCTGCTGCAGGTCGGCACTGTATTCTCCTGTTGGCAAGAAGGGAACCCCAAAGGAGGACTGGAGGGCTACAAGGTAGCAGGGCTGGCCATGTTTCTGGGCCCTCGTGTCTCAGCACACACCCCCCAGACTGAAATGGAGATGTAGATGCAGCAGGAGAAGTTGGGCTGGAGGAGGGGGTGGATTCCTGTCTCCTATTCATCCTGAGCACCGCTGAAGCTCATCAGCAATACAGGAAGTCAATGATGCGCTCCTCTCAGCTGCAGATGGTCCCAGATTAGGATGCTCACAGGATGGGAAAAGGTCACAGGAGACCCACGAAAATCGAGTTAAGGACAGTACCATAACAAAGGCTTTCAGACTTCCCTATTTTTCCATAAATGTCTGTTTCTTGCGAAGGTTCTCATCCAAGAGCATTCAGCTGCCCCTTGGGGCTTCCCTTTCTTGTGCTGTGGTTCTCTCTGGCAGTCTGGAGAAGCCTATAATTACTTTTCAGAATGTCTCAAAATGCATAAGAACCAACCAAATGAGGAACTCAGTGATGATGAAATACAGCTCTGCCCACAGATCTTGTGGGCCTGACGAGGGCCTGAGGTAAAGGCATAGACTCAGCACTGGGCCAGCGGCACTGCACAGAATGGGCATGAGAGTCGGGACCCTGAGGGTCTGACCTTTTTCTAGCCAGAATCCTTACGTCCCAATGAACAAAAGTGAGGCGTTCTCAAGTGGGAAATAATGCCTCACTCAGGAAATTCAAGGATGGCAAACAGTTGTTCCACACTTCCCCCCACCATGGTAGGTGTTTCTTCTCTGTAGTCACTTTTCCAATGAAGGGATCAGGAGTTAATACTATAAATGTCAGGGCTTTTCTGAAAAAGCAATGCAGACTTTTCCATATTTCACCCATACTTACCTTTGCATTTGCAATAAAATGAACAAACCACATGACCTAGACATTGCTACAGGAGAACACTGGTCTGTGACATCACCGTGCACTACTTGGAAAATTCACCCAACTCTGAAATCCAAACCCCTGAAATCCTACCTAAACAATAACACCTGGATCAGATGCAGGGCAAATCCCCTCTGCTTTGGAGGAAGGGCTCTCACTTGGACTGCTACAGTTTGCTAACACATAGCATTATATCTGTAGTGGAGGATTTTTATATAAAATTTCTTAGGAAAAAGATCTCAAATCTACGAATCCTAATTTTATTCAAACATTAGGTAAACCCCAAAGACAACTTTTCAAATCCCAGAAAAACAAGTGGAAAATGTAGGTACCAACAACACTGGACTCTAGAGACTGGCAGCAAATGAGTCATTCTACTGACGTTTGATTAAAAATCTGCTTCCACCTGGGTCCATGTATTTCACATGCACAGTGCTTCAGTTCCAGCAGAGAAACAGCGTCAATAGATGGGGTAGCAGTGGGAGAAGGGAAATAATAGGTCCTGAACTCTCAAGTCATGGGGATGGTACATCCAGATTCAGATCCAGGAAACAAAGAGCTAAGAGAGGAGGGAGTGCCAGATGGACAGGATTCTCCTTCCCCAGGCAGCCAAGGACGCTGGACCTCTGCCTCAGGACAAGCTTGTCCCACCCTCCCTGCTCAGCAGCCCGACTTCCGAGAGGTACGACTGGTTTGCTATTTCCAGGTCCAATAGACCATCTTTATAAACTGTTCCCCTTTCCTTCGGAGACTTGTACACTTTTAAGCAGATAAAGGGAACAATCATTCAACTTCAGTTTCCTTTTTAGGTGACACTTGGGAAGGCACCTGATAGGAGTCTTTCTGAGGTGTTGCTTTTGAACCAGACTACAGGCACGCGTCTATGTTCCCTTTATAATGCAACACAGAGTAGAACCACACACAAAAGGGTTCAACCTATCATTCTGATGAACAAATACACCCTTTTGTACCAAAAAGGCAAAATCATCTTTTAAGTCTGAGATCAGTGCACACACGACTTCTGCACCTTACGGCCACCATTCACTGATACCCTGGCTTTGGCAAGTTAGACACATTGAAACACCAGGCCAGAAATCTGCAGGAGGGCCAGCTCTGTGACAGAGAAATGGCAGTGCCCAGTGATCGCAGAAGTACCAGGGCTCCCATCATGGTGATTCATAACACATCCTCCAGAGTGCGAAATCAACACTGGCATGTCTTGTTTGAGCCATCTGATGGGGCTAAATGGTTACCAAGAGGCCAACAGGACCTAGCTAATGAATGCATAATGCAAGCCATACCTCAGAAAGGGAGAGAGACAGCCTGATGAGAAAGCAAGCTTAATTTATTACAGAAAACACTGAACCTTATAGCACCCTAAGCATGAAGGAAAGATGAGCTGCCTTTAACGGGGGTGAGATGGGGGGTGAGATGGGGGGTTACAATGTTAAAGCTTTTATCTATTTCTATTCTAAATGTATTTTCTGATGATTAAAAAACTAAAAATGAGAGCAAGCACCTCATCTGATCTTGAAAGCATGTGACCCAGGGGAAAAGCTTGTAGCACAAGACGCTCTTCTTCTCTCAGGGGCAGGCACCACGTCACCCAGGGTCAGCTCTCTTATTCTGAAGATATCATCTCTTAAGGGAAATTTAAAACAATAACTTGAGACTTGGCAGTTTTATCATCTAAGCTATTGGGCTGGCTTTAAGATACCAATCCCTTGAGGAGAAGCACAGCCAGGGGACTGCTGAAATGAGCTTAGGAATGTATACAGTCCTTTAATTACAAATGGCTACTTTGAAACCATTTTATTTGACTTCAACCTTTTAAAAGAAAGACTAAGTTTTACATGGCTTAAACAAATTTGAGAGGCAATTTGTCAGTCTATCTTGTGAAATAAAAAAAAAGCCTCTGAAAATTCATTACATATTGCTGAGGAGGGACAACACCCACATTTGGCATCACTAAAAGCTAAGCAGAATTCTCTTGTTATCAAGGATAAATGGAAAAATACTGCTTATTTCATACAGTATTATGCAGCGTATATAAAGTGCAAGTGTTCATCACAAACCGAGTATCTCACTTGTCTTTTATCATCAGAGGGGACAGCCCAGTAGGAATGCAGCCGAACACTACCAATTTACCAAGCAGCCCCACAGTTGAAGTGACTGCTTCTGAGAACTGGCTGAGTGTGCAGGCCACAATCCTGCCCTCCTAAGCTCAAAGACAAGTTTGCACTTCCCTCTCACCGCTGAAGGGAGATGCGGTGATCTTCCCTTACCCACCAAAGCCACGCCCATGCATCCACACCCCGCACGCAAGCCCTGATGTAGGGTGCTCCTTGCTCCCATAAACGCTACTCTGGGAAGATGCAGCCCGCCTGTGTGTGTGCGGCAGAAAGCACAAGCCCTTGCATCCTTGACTGATCCTGCACCACTGGGAAGGCTCACTCTGTGTGCCAGAGAGCAGGGCGTGCCAGCTCAGCACTGAGCCTGAGACGAGGGCTCAACACAAGTGCCGAGTTAATGGAGGGATAATTATCAGGCTTGTGAGCGAGCGTGGGCCCAGGCCCTGCAGACTGGGGCTCCTGGCAGTGCACCGATGGCAAAAGAAGAAAACAGTGCCTGAAAAATGTCAGCTGCTCCATTCCCAAATGCGAAGGCTTCAGGACACTCAGCCTATGTTCGTTTTTCATCATCCCAGAAATTGATAAAGCTAATTAACATTAATGTGAAAATATCACATTACTGCAGTGTGATGGTATAAGCTGGAAAATCAGACTAGACATCCCTACCTCAATGTGCTCATAACAGAAGAGGCCCGATGGCCCCAGAATTCAGTACTACTTAACATTACGGGGCTCTGTCTTCATGGGGCAAAACCACCACGATGCTGAACCACTGGGCCTTGGCTGACCAGCAAGGGTGCCTGTAAAAGCAGAGGCTGAGCCAGAAGGTGTCCTTAGTGCCACGAGAACACCAACTTTGTTGTCTTGCTAGTTTAAATATGTGGTCTCAACATGAGGTCAGCATAAGTCTTTTTATTTTAATCAGGAAAAATGAATTCAGAAAATTCAGGAATGTCAAACAAACAAGTAAGCAACAGGAATCCATCTTCTTGAGACTCCCAGAAGACCACTCTCTCCGGCAGTGAGAACTAGGTCTCCCTAGAGAGTTAGGAAAGCAAACAAACAACACACACAAGGCTCTCTCACCTGGCAGCACGGCACCAACGTGCGCTGTCTTCTTTGCCTGGCACCTACCCCACACCAGAAACTGAAACAGGCTCTGGGACCAGTGATGTGCTGCCAAGAGAAAAGCACGAGAGGGCGCACAGCCCTGTGCTACACGTGCGACGCTGCCTGGGAGGACGAGGAACAAGGCGGCCACACACCGGCCAAGGCCACAAAGCCGGACCACGGCCAGCGCAGGCACGTGCTTGCTCTATATTGGGCTTGTTATGTGGGCTCTTCCTCTAGTATAAATCTGGCTAAAGAGGTGAAAAGCATATGAGCGGAAAGCATTCACCAACTCCCTCCAAAGCAGCTGGCAAATGCATGCAATTCCAGATGATCACCACTCTGAAACTGCATTTTAAAACTTTGTTTATTACTGATACTCACTACATAATTTACAATACAGTGGTGCAATTTACTTACATTCCATTACAAGGGATCATGAAAAGAAAATGTCAACTGTGGGGAAATATGCTTTATGGATCTTGGCTCAAAACAGGAAAACACACATGCAAGTCTCTCTTGGTGAGAGAAACAGACTAATAAATGGCCTAATGAACAGTGTAATGATTTTTTAAAGTAAGCAATAGCAATGAAAAGGAAGAAAAACAGAAGCTAACATCCGTGCAGCCTACATAATGAACCCCCAGATATTCTAGATTTGACCGCTGGTATACAGGCTGTACTTATAATACTTATTTTCAAAGAATGAATTATGATGCAGCTAATAGGCTGGACAGACTAGTACTCTGTGGAAGTACTGGTAATGATTTCAGAGTAGGGAATCATGAAAGCACAGGTGGATCTCTTTGTAATCCATAGTCTTCATCATACCTCTAGAAGGTATGTCTATTTCTGACTTATACTTTTGTGTGATTACAAAATATGAATTTTATAAATCTTTTAGTTAGAAAATCACCAGTTGTCCCCACTTTGATGCAGGTCAGCAGGGGCAGAGCAGGCTCAAAATACATCTTTACAGAAAACTATGCTCTTACCGCACTTATATGTGCACCTTTCACTAGCCTTATAGGCCACACAACTTCTTGGGGGAGAGGCTCAGAATTAGAAGCCATTGGCTCTAATCTAGACCCTGCTATGAGACCAGGACATGGGGAAAAAAACAAAGCACTGGTGCCCTCTGTCTCAGCTTTGCATTCATAAAACAAAGGCCTGAGCTATGATTTCCAAGCACTTTCTATTATAGTTTATGATTTGGCACCCTGCTTCTCACTGTACATCATATCATATCATATCATATCATATCATATCATATCATATCATATCATTAGTGTAATATGTGTGGGGGAGTAGTGAGGTAGAGAGAGGGGGTGACAGATGGCTTAGATATTCTATACACCTTGTAAATCTAGCCTTGTACTTCCAAGCAGATCAGTCTCAGTGTGCACTGAAGAATAGCTAACTTTTTAAAAGGCTACCTTCCTCTAGCCTAGCCCCTTCCCTTCTGTGAAAGAAACCAGGAGACACAAATGTTACCACAGATGTTATCTTTCAGATAAGGGAGCAGTAGTCACCTGTGTTCTGGGAGGAGAAAGATCAAGAAAGAGCTCAGAGAGCATTTGGCTAGCTTTTCAAAGGAACACAGGGAAGGTAGAGATTTGAAGATGAGCCAGAGGAATAAAGATAATTAGCTGATCTAAAGCATGGACTCATTTGACAATAGTAATTAGGCCAGACTGAAAGGAAAGTAGGAACACATCTGTAAGGAAAGAACTGAAATGGTAAAGAATCAAAGAGAAATGAAAATTACATACTTGAAGTCTGGCTATTGGGCCTAATGGGACAGAACATTTGAAAACAAGATGTTTGGGGAAATCTGGCCACATGGAGACAGATGACCCTGGCAAAGACCCATGCTTTCTTCAGTAGGCCACTGGAGGTGTCTATATAGGGGGTGAAGGAATCCCTCCAACAGCAACCCAGCACCAGGGCAGCAAACAGACATAAGAACAACATCAGGCATAGACTGAAGGAAATCCATTAGAAGACACTACACCCTGGGAAAGAGGGTGACAGTCTGGCTTAGGATGGAGGCAATGGGAAAGGAAGGAAGGAAGGGGAAGGGAGGATAGGGGAGGAGGTGGAGGGTATGGGAAGGAAGGGGATGGGAGGGGAGGGGAGGGGAAAGCAATGGACCAGCTGTGGAGCTCAAAGTGCTGGAGATGCCCAGGGAAAGGATGTGATGAGGAAGCCATTCTAAAAGGAACTAGTGGAAAATATGAATGGAAGAGACAGCTGCAGGCAAGAGGGTAAGATGATCAAGAGTGGCCTTTCAGTGTAACAGCTGATCCTATCTGCATGCTGGAAGAAAGCACAGCCTCTTAGCACTCGGGTAGATCTGAGCTACCAGCAACCGCGGCATGCTTCCTAAGACAGGCTTCTGGTTAGGACTCTGCGGCTGGCTGCTGGCTGCTGGCTGCACTTTGGTAATGTGAGGCGTGCCATTTTAGGGAGATACATCAGAACTATAATGCCTCTTCCTCTGTGCCTGTGCTCACTGCTGACCCACAGACTCTCCCTTCCTTTTCTGAGGTGCCTGTGCTGACCATTCATTCCAAGATACTCAACTACGGCGGTGGTGACTGCCATGCCCGGTGCACTAGGGTGGCCAACGGGTCCTCCCTACATCTGCAACACCCCACCAGCGAGGTCTACCTCAGGGCAGGGTGGGTGCCAAGGCTGGCACATGAGGGGTACAGCCCAGCACTCTCAGAAGAGGTTGGACTCTCCATGTTATTCTGAGACCAGGGATGGATGGCAGATCTCCAGCACTCCACAGCTAAGCCTGCAGTGTTCATCAGACTGCCCTGCAGGGAGAGGTCTATGCACTGCCTTGGCAAGTGAATTCAAGCCCCTTTCCAGAGTTTAAGGTCTATTCTTTTTTTCTTTTTAACCTTTACTCTGAAAATTCAGAGAAGCAGTTGA
Source organism: Ctenomys sociabilis (assembly GCA_004027165.1). NCBI lineage: Eukaryota > Metazoa > Chordata > Mammalia > Rodentia > Ctenomyidae > Ctenomys > Ctenomys sociabilis. The sequence goes on from PVKA01010726.1 coordinate 17,653, forward strand.
AACATTAACCCGACAAACTTGAGATTTTAAATCAAATCAATTTCTAAAGTGAAAGGGGCACAGCTGGCAAACAGTTTTAAAAGCACTTGGCCCCTCCATAAAGAGAAACTTCTCTCTCCTAAGAGTGGTTAAAAATAAAGGTAATGGACTTCTAGCCAATAACCAACCTTCAGTGATAAACTGCTACTGGGGATCCAAGCCACTAACATGAGGGGCAGGGACAGATGTGGAGAGCAGAGAAAAATCAAACCTCCAGAAATGATTGAATTAAATCTGTGGAAAAAAGCTGCAAGTGGATCTGGGATGACCGATCAACAATGATTAATAGAGGGCTAGAGGGCATGTCATTAGGGCAACTCCTGTCCTTCCACACAGGCTTGCCTGACTCATGTGACCCCATCTGGACTGGGCCAAGAAGATGACAGCTACAGGAAGTCCAGACAATAACCAGACAAATGAAACGCATGACTGGAGACAGTCACAGCACTCACGACCTGCCCCTGTCGACATGTGCACACTGCCCCCCACAAGCACTCACCCTTGCTGGCTATCTGCTAAAGGGGAAAGAGAAGAAACCATCCAGGCACTCCTGGAGCCCATCTGGTGGTGGGGAATAACAACAGTACGTGCGGAGGACCGGTCGTAGTGAACTACGATATGGACTGTGAAGGAAAGTACCTCAGTTCTATGAGAGGGGCCCACAAAGGGACCCACTTCAGAGGGGTGGTCAGGGCAGTGTTTCTTTTTTTTTTTCAGCAGAACTGGGGATTCAACTCAGGCCCTTGTGCTTGCCAACCAAGGGCTTATTCTACTGAGCTACCTCCCTTGCCCTTTTTTTTCTTTTCTTTTTTTTGGGAGGCAGTGTTTCCTGAAGAAAATGGATCTTGAGCAGAGAACAAAAGGATAATAGTGGCTAACCACATGGGGGGGGTGCTTTAGACAAGGCCACCACAGAAGAGCAAAGGCTTTGTGGTGGGACAAAGCAAGAGGCATGGTGGCAGACAATGAGGAGGCAGGAACACCAAGAGCTTGGAGAGCAGCACAGAGCCTGCAAGGGCAGGAAGAGCCAGACTGCTGGGTGCTCCAGGCCAGTAGAGAATTTGAGTTCTGATCCAGAGAGCAACATGGGGCAGCAAAGTGGCCTACACAGGAATAATGACAAAACTGCACTGAAAAAGTTCACTCCAGCCAGGTGTGGTAGCGCACAGCTGTGATTCTGGCTACTGAGGAGGATGAGGCAAGAAGATCACAAGTTCAAAGCCAGCTTGGGCAATTTAGTGAGACTTTGTCCCAAAGCAAAAGGGGGGGGGGGCTGGGAGTACAGCTCAGTGGTAGAGAGCTTGCTCAGGCATGTGAAAGGACCTGGGTCCAACCCCCAGTACTGGAAAAAAAAAATTAAAAATATTCACCCTGGCTACAGTAAGTGAACTCAATTTGAGGGAAGGTGCAGAGGGAGTGTGGAGGCTAGTCAGCAGAGTGGAGCAGCGCAGGAGAAAATGATGGTAGTTGGGCTGGTGTGATCATGATTTATTTCTGGCATTTGAAATGTAATATTAATACAAAAGTTATTTCCATAATAAAAGGAGATTCTTTCTGACCATGTACATTTTAAGTGTGCTCACACAGCTCACTGAGAAAGTTTTATTGAGGTATGCTTCATTTTTTTACAACAGGCATGGAAAAAATTATTGCCCTCACAGAATAACGTGGCTCCTGGGTTAAGTAAGGAAGAGAGAACTAAGAGCACTTAGTTTCTCCCTCCTCCTCATTTGCAACCTATGAGGATTTCATTTCTTGGGAGCTCCTTTACCTGTCAAATGTTCTGAGTGTGGAGGACCTCCCCTTGGGGGTCCATGGACCCCACTGCAAGCTCTAACTTAGATTCAGGCAGCTCATATACTTAGCACCAAGATTCACTTTCTACATGCCTGCTAACATACAGGTAACTTTCTGCATAAAAATTTCCTGCAATACAAATGATAAATCTCCTCTAAAGATGTGATACAAATGACTGATGCCCTACTGGTGTGTTCTACACTGAAATATTCCTCTAGGAATGAGGGTCAAGCTCAGTGGTGCAGTGCATGGCCAGCACACTCAGGGCCCTGGGTACTAAAATTAAGTAAATAAAGTATTCATATATTCAAGTACTGCACAGCTCCATAAAGTCCCCAAGTCTGGTCCCCCATGCAGATGCCCCTGTACAGCCAGCTCCAGCCTCTCATTAATGTAATGATCTGCTTACTGTCTAACTTGACCTCTGTGTATGTATGTGTGCTTTATCTGAATTCTTCACTTTCTTGTTTCCATTCTTCTGCTATTCCTCTTATAGGGACATGTTTATCATTCAAGTTCTAAGAGTCTTGGCAAAACTATCACCAATGTTTGCCCTTTAAAAAAAATACAAGGAAAGAACATGACGGGCTTTTTTATTATTGTCAAATGCTGTGTAGGAAAATGGAATTAAGTATGAAAAGGAAAAATAAAATCTTCACTGAGCAGTTTAGAAATGACAATTACACAAGCAGAGCCCATTAATTGGCTCACACTTCTGGAAGGAACAAGTAAACATGCTCCTCCAAGCCTGCAGATATGAGAAGTCTGAGGAGAAATTACCATAGCACAGACGCACAAGAAACTGTGATATTCCAGTGTGGGAGCTGTGTGACAGTCAGGAGCTTCAGTCGCTTCCTAGAAACTAAAACCTGACACTGCCTGTGCATCTGATGTCAGTAGCATTGATGCTGAGGACGTTTTCTCTTTCTGTGGCATTGCAGTAGTGACACCAAACCCTTCACAGACAACCCCCGAAACGCATGGCCATCAGTGGCCTCCTGCAATCAACCAAGGCTTCTGTCAAATGTCAGGGTAAGAAACAAAAAAAAGAACTTTCTCAACTTTATCACCAACAATGGGAAGAAAAGATGCAGAAAATCACCAAAAGTAAATAGTCTTGGTTTAAATGGGCCATTCCTCAATCTCACTGCACTTTGGAGGAGTTTACAGAGGCCATAACTCTCCACGTTTAATTTATCCTGTTGTCCTCAGCCACTACAGCACTCAGCAGAAACATGATTCTTCTAAGATTCCTGTGAATAAACAGCACCAGCAACAGAAACAGACTCCAGAAAAGAACACCACCCTTCTGCAGGTCTAAGCAATGGATGGTAAGTGAAGCTTCTCATACAACAATCTAATCACCCTGAAGACAGGTAGCAGATGAGCTGCCTCTACGCAGGACTACCAGAAGACACAGAGCCTGCGAGGGACGCTCAGAAAAAGCTAGCTCCAAGGAGGTGCTCAAACTCTCGTACAGGCCAGGTGCTCCGAGAAGACAAGCTCAGGTGGAAAGGGCTTTGCAGCCCCAGAGGAAAGGCAAAAGAAAAGTGTTCCAGAAGAACCAGGCTTCAAAAGTTTTGAAGAAAATGTGGTCCAAGTGTCCTTTCCACAGAAGCACAACTCGTGTGCGGGGCGAGTGGCTCAGGGTCCTGAAGAGCCCTGCTGGGCTGGGTAACGGGTAGCACTTGCTTGCATGATAGTGTGCAGACGCTTCTCAAGCAAGAGCAAGGACAACGCCTACAGAATGCTTACAGCTGCAGCATGAAAACCTTTTTCCTTACAGTACACTTTTAAGTTTTAAAAGAAATAAATGTAAATTGGTCAAGCTGTAGAAAATTAGAAATAATCCTGCTGCACAAAGGCAGCCATTATTAACATTTTGGAATACTTTTTGGTTTTCTTTTCCCAGCATCTTCCCTGTTCTTTGATAATACTTCTACAATTTTGTACCCTGCTTTTAAAAGTCTTATTATGTAAGTATTTTTTAAAGTTATTAAAAACTGCTCACAACTTCACTTTTAATGAACACTTAGGCTGGAGAATAAGCTTACTCCAATGGGAATCTGGGTGGTAAATCTGGAAGGCAGACAAAATTTATGAGAAAATTAGAAGCTAAGTGCTGGAAAGAACAGGTAGTTCTAGATTATAATCACAGAGTTCTCAACTAGAAAAGAAAAATTTTTATTATTACCCACTTCTTTATTTGTAACTATTTATATTTACCAAATGTTTGACAAGGGCACAGCCTGGGAATGGCAGAGATCACTCACAATGGCAGACATAATTACGTGAGGAAGTGAAAAACCGACTCTGGAGTACCTCCTTGAGCCAGGCTCCTCCTACAGGGATCTACATTCTGGCAGAGGGGCAGCCAGCCACAAGAAAAGAAAAGAAAGGGCTCTAGGTCACTGAAGATTATCAGCAGCCAACCATAAATTAGCCCATGCAGCTGTGCCTCTGGGAGCGCAGGTGGCAAGACGGTCAACAGGCATACTGGCCTCTCCCCTTCCTGGAAGCCAGTGACATGCCATCAAAGAAGTACATAAGGAATGCACTCACAAACCACTACAAATCAAAGAAGGACCTGGATAAATCAAAGATGTTGGTGAGTTTCTAAATATGGTACACAGCTAAACTATCACTCATTCATAAGCTTAGGATGGGCACCCTGCCATCCTGAAGCCCAGTGAACAGGATGCATCTAGCCAGGTCACTGTGAACTTTAACCAGCAAGGAAGAGAAGATCCTGGAGCAAGAAGCAAGATACCAAATTCCTCGTCAGCAACAATAGGTGTGGACTGGCAGCAAACCCTAAATCTCCACCTACTGAAGGAACTGAGTTCTGTGCACAAACTGAATCAGATATATAATAATTCTTTCCATACATCTTTTCCAACAAAGAAAATTACCTACAGATTTACTCTATGAAATGGCCATAAGCAAGCTCCTTAACTAAATGTCCAGACCCAAGGATCCAAACAAGTCACACTTGGCTTCAGATCTACCCAGAAGAGGGAATGGAAAACAGCCACAGAGCAGCAGGCATTTCTTCCCAGCAGCAGTCTACACAACTGTAACACTCAAGTTGAGAATACCCTAATTAGACGGAAGACAGACACACTGCCTTAGAAGCCCCACAAGCTGAACTAGAAGCGAGGATCACTCTAACAGCTCCCTTGGCAAGGACCGCAGAATTCCAGGAACGGGCGTGGCTATGAAGTCACTGCGATCAGGGTGCCCAAGGCAGGTGCTTCCACTCAGACACAGGGTTCTCCTGGGCACAATACACTGTGCTGGCCAATGGATATTTTATCTCTATCCAGAATTTCACGGAACAGGTCTGGAAAGGTAACTGGGCCCTAGATCTATACCCCACACAAAGGGAAAAGATATTGTCAATCCTTTACTATGTTTAAGAAAAAAAGAGAGAGAGAAATCTAAGGAACAGTGCTATCATCCTAGAATGGGAAGAAAAATTGCAGGGTGGGTGTAGGAAGCAACCTTCTCAAACTTAACCAATAATAAACAGTGCGCATTGGAACCTGTGTGAAGAGGAAAGTCGGTAGTTAGGAACTTCAGGAAAACAAAAGGCCAATTACTACAAAGCCATTTACATGTGGAATAATTCTGAGCACTCACCAGAAAATCTATCTGATCGGATCACAGCACAGTTCTTTCCATAGTGACATATATATTTTTCCTCATTGAAGATCTAACCAATTACTAGATATGATGTGCATAATGTTTGTATAATCAGAATATTAAAATGAATTCTTAATGATTTTCCCTTTTGAGGATGCTTTATAGTTAACACATGGAAGATTTAACTTTAAGTTACAGAACAAAAAATAAGCATTACAAAACCTTGTACTGTCAGTACGGTTGGACAATGAACAGAAAACAGGAAGAAGAAAGAGGAAAAATGGGATGATAATTTCTTCATTGTCATAGCAGGAGGTCAAGAAATTCTATTTATTACTGATAAATCAAAAACAGAAGTTTGAGTACATTGTTTAACTTTAAAAGTAATAGCAGAACTGAAATGAAAAAAATTAAAAAATGAGTGGTTAAAGTAACTTAAATTTCTCACTTCTTAAAAAAATATAGCTGATAGTGGAATACACTATTATTTATAATTGAAAAGTTATGAAAACTTTTTATTATTTTTTTTATTTGTTACAAAATCTTTTTTTAAAAGCCAAGAGTTGTTACATCAGAGTTGAACAGAAAAAGAGAAGGTAAAATTTTACCATTTGTTTGCTTTTTTTTTTAAGAGACAGGGTCTTACCATGTATTCCAGGCTGGTCTTAAACTCACTATGCAGCCCAGGCCGCCCTTGAACTCATGGTGATCCTCCTGCCTCAGCCTTCAGAATGCTGGGATTACAGATGTAATACCAGTATGCTTAAGTATTGTTTAATTTTTCATTATATTTATAATTTAAAGCTGCTTTTAATAAAGATTTAGGGTTCAATGATTTAGAGGACAGACAGCAGAAAAAGGAATCAGTGATCACAAGGCTGAAAGATGGCTGTAAGCGCAGCCAACAAGAGGACTGGAAAGGAAAGAAACTACCACGCCCTCCACGGCCCAAAGGCCGAGAAGCCGCGGCAGGCTGGGGGCAGCTCGTCCCCAGAGAAGACTTCAGGGGACAGAAGAAATTTGCTCTGACTTCATTGCAAGGTAGACAACTAGCATGAGCTAGAGCGCTAAGGATCTGTGCAATTTGTAGCAGAATTCACACTTTACTTCACTAAACAATGGACTGAGGTTCCTAAAGCTAACAGATGCCTCTCTTGAGATTTGCTCTGGAGTGTACTGGTTAAGAAGGAAACTTTTATCATTTAGGTATCCTCGCTTATGGTCTAACTTGAAAATAGCAGGTATAAAACATTCAGGTTATACCCCACAATATAAAACCATAACCTGTGGTTCTTGTGATTCTTCCAGGGTTAAAAGACAATTGTTTTCTTTTCATTACTCTTGATTCCTAATGTATTATTTACTTACTTATTTGTAATTATTTATTACTGTTATAGCATATAAATGCTAAAGCACAAAGTTAAAAACAAATTATATAAGTCAACCAACAAAAGGAAACAGGGCCAGTGAGATAGTTCAGTGGGCTGAGCGCCTGCTTAGGCAAGGGCAGGGCCTGGGGTGCGACCCACACATGACATGCCACACCGGTCTTGCCCCCAGTTGTGCTGAGCAGGCCTCTGAGACCAGGTGTCGGGGCGCAAGCCTGTAATCCAGATCACTTAAGAAAAGAAAAATGGGGCCAGGGAGATGGCTCAGTAGAATAAGCACTTGCCTGGCAAGCCCAAGGCTTGAGTTCAATCCCTGGTTCTGCCAAAAAAAAGGAAAGAAAAATGGAAACAAACTTAAAAAAATATGTTGGTGACTTACTACAAAGCTACTCACTGAGAGAGGCTCTAATGAGCAAATAGGTTATTGAATTTTAAAAAGAATTAACTAAATACAAAGACATAAACCTGGTCAATAGTTACAAACCAGGTCTTGTTTAAAATGCTTTTCTTGGGGGCCTGTGCATTAGCTCAGTTGTTTAAGTGCCTGCTTACTCGAAGCAGTCAGGCTCAGGATGCTGTGGTTCAATCCCCAGACCCTCAGGCCTCACCACACCTGCCCTGAAGGCATCCTGAGCCAACCTCCTCAAAAAAAAAAAAAAAAAAAAAAAAAAAAAAAAAAAAAAAAAAAAAAAAAAAAAAAAAAAAAAAAAAAAAAAATCCTTCTAAAATGCAGTTTTCTTAAAAAAAAAAAAAAGTACTTTTCACAGCAGCTTCAACGAAGGCACATGAAGGAGACAAGGAAAATACTTCATTACACACAAAGAACAGAAGGAACGGGCAAGACACACCAAAGACAGCGAGCTTTGAAGAAGCACAAAGTCTGGTCTGAGGGCTATATACTCGATAAGCAAAGACTCCAGAGAGAAATGTGGGTACCTGCTTGCTTATGGGCCTTGAAGCTTCCTACTGCATCTGAAGGGTGTCTGGGGATGACTCAGTACTCTACCCCCCATTTCATCTTCTCCCTTGACTTGGATGCCCTTCAGCAATGCTGTGGGTACCAGGTGGGACACTGGGAAGAGCCCTGGGCTTTCACCTTAGCTCTGTCCCTTGGAAAAAGATACTTAACCTCTCTGAGCTTCATCTTTTTTTTTCATAAAATTAGGACATTATCCCACAAGGAGCTTTGTATTCAGACACAATGAAAGTAACTAGATGAAAGTGTTGGAATGCAAGTTAGGCAAGGACCCTCAGTTTGCTTGCACTGCTGACGGGATCACCATAAGATTTATACCTCGCTGCAAGTGGCTACCCAGCCAGGAACTGGCCACACTTCCCAGCCACCCTCTCCTGTAGTGTGGCAGTGTGACCATCTGTCCCCGAGGATTGCTAATGGAAACACTATCTATGTACTCTGCCTACGCGAGTGCTTTTCAGAACCAAGTTCATGTTCTCTCTTTTCTTGCCCAGCCTTCCAGAGATGCAGATGATACTGATGAGGCTCTAAGCAATAGAGGAATGATAGGAAGGAAGCTGCCCAGGTCCCTCATTAAGCTACGGGAAGGGCCACTGAACAGGACACCCAAACTGTTATGCAACAGAGAAATGCACTCATGCTAAGCCACCAAAATACTGAAGCTTGTTACGCTAGCTAGTGCTCCCTTAATCAATACAAACATGCTATTTGAAAATTACTGTACCAGTTGTGATGGTGCCAAACACTGTCCAACAAGCCATCAATGTCATTAAGAATTCTTGGTAAACTAAGCACATGAAAAGATGTTCAATATCATAGCCATCAGGAAAATGCAGATCAAATCCACAATGATATGCTCTTCACACTCACTAGGATGACTACAATGAAAAAGATAGGCAGTGACAAGTAGCGAGAGAATGTGAAAAACTGGACTCCTCACAGGTTGCAGGTGGGAAGGCAAAATCTGATAATGCTTCAGATATACAGATACAAATGACTCAGAAATCCTTGTACAATGCATACACCCATGAGATCTGGAAAAGTATGCTCAGATAAACATGTTTGTAGTGCTCATAGAAATGTTATTTATAATAGCCAGAAAGTGGAAACAATTCAAATGTTTATCAACTGATAAATGAATTAAAAAGTGGCCATTCAATAGAATATTATTCTGTCATAAAAAGGAATGAAATTCTGATGGATGAGCCTGGAAAAATTTTTCCAAGTGGAAGAAGCTAGGAATAAAAGGGCATATACTATATGATTCTATATAATAAGCAGCTGATAACTAGATGTGGGAACTGAGGAAGTTGGAGGATATAGAAAAGCTATCTTTTCGGGATGAGGAAAGTATTCTGGAACATTAGTCATACAGCTCTGACTGTGCTAAAAACCGTTACACTGTATACTTCGTGAGGATGGATTCATACTATATGCATCCATCACGCCCCCTGCCAAAGGCCCCCTATTGAATGAAGGCTGGGTGCTGGACCAGACTATGGTGCTACTGGCTAACAGTGGACCTCGTAGGAGGTAGGCTTCATGGAGCAGGCCAGGGCCTGTGGATGAGACTGGAAGGCACACTGAGCCCCAGCTCCCTCCTGCTTCTTCCAGCTTTCCAGCGGCCTGCAGGTGAATAGGCCCCCTCTGCCACACTCCTCCCACAATGAGTCGTCACTACACACCAAAGCAACAGGGCCAAGAGACCATGGACAGAGGCATCTGACATTGTGTGCCTAAACAATCCTCTCCTCTTTATAAGCGGATCCCTCAGGTGCTTTGCCGCAGCAACAGAAAGCTAACGCAGAATCATAACTCAATTTCCAAAGTAAAAAGAAGCTTCACCTATTAGCTCTGTCATGCCTCTCTGAGTATCAATCTTTACAGAGATGCACTTAGTTCTTTTCTAGGACCATAATTCTAGGCTGGTAGGACCCACAAAACCTTTCCTCCCAGCTGTTCCTACAGCTAAACTGATCTGAAGTGCCAAATGCATTAAATGTCTAAGAAGAACCTAAGGCCCAAGGTTTTCCTTACTTTAGGTGAGTGTGCAGTTAAAATGGGGATAAGTTTTTATCTAACCCTAAGAATGGTATGAGGGTGGCATAAGATAGAGATTTAGTCCATCACTTCAACAAAATTCTCCAAAGAAGGAACAGTTTCCTCAGAGGCAGTATATGACGTGGGGAGAGTTTGAGAAACTACATAAACTATCTTTCTTTTCTCTGTTCAGATACATCTGTCATTTTCAAAGGTATAAATCAAGTTTAAATCATAAGATAAAGATTATTTTGTCCTATCAAGTAAACTCTCATATAAGTACTTCAAGGAGCACTGGAAATCAAAACTCAAGGAGCAGTGGAATATATTTTCTACTTCTAGGTAAAGATGTAATTTGGTGTTTCCATAAGCCCTCATGGTTCAGAAGCTCTGAACCCATCAGGAAGACTGCCTCTGCTATCAGAATAAAGCCCCGAAAGGGAGTGACTTACTTGCAGGACACTTTTGTTCTGTCAGCCACCATGGTCCACTGTTGCTGATTGGTAGAAACCTCAACATAATAGCTGTAGCTCCGATCATCGCAGTCCCAGAGTAGTAACCTGAGCAGGGAGAAAAACATGATTTCTGTAAATGTTCCAACTGGCACAGGGCTACAGCACAAAGTTGAGGGTGTCTATGTCTAGCTCACCCTGCCCACCTGCCTCTTTTGCCCTAACACACTTCCAGGACTAAGGAAAGAATGCAGCAAAACTTTAAAGGGAACTTGAGTCAACCTGCAACACATTTCTTTATTATTATTATTTTTTTAAATTTATGTCTTTGGTACAGTTTCACTATGCAGCTCAGACTTGTGGTGATCCTCCTGTTTTCAGCTTCCCCCATGCTGGGATTACAGGTGTGCTCCACCACATTGGACTTGGTGGCCAGCTCAGTGCACCTGGGGCAGGGCCAGTGCAGCATGTGGTGCTGGGGATCAAACCCTGGTCCCTGTGCTTTCCTAAGCAGGTGCTTAGTCTGCTGAGCTATCTCACTGGCCCAAGTCATCTCTTTGTAAGCATTGGTGGTTCAGTGGTAGAATTCTCGCCTCCCAACTCATCTCTTTAGATTATTTCACCCATCACTCAATGTCAGCAGCCTCTGATCCCCTTGTGGCCAAGTTCTAGAGAATGGATCAGGAGGGAACTACTGTCCTCCTATTCTCTCCTTATTTCCCAGTTCTCATCTCCAGTTGGCAGGGCTGACCAAAAGTAACATCCTGGTGACTACTACTTACGGAGGAATCTGTGCTTTCTAACTGGTAATAATGAGCATGACCTTTATCCGTGGTGTTGGAGGTTTTTCTTATTAGAATTTTTGCATGACTTTGGCAAAAATTATCTGATTTGGAGATGCAGTCAACCTTTAGTATCCATGGAAATAGGTTTAGGACATCTCAAAATCTGCAGATGCTCATGTCCCTTATAGAAAATGATACAGTACTTGTAGTAACCTATGTACATCCTTCTGTATACTTTATGTCATGTAGGCTATGCATATTATATAATACAAAGTAAGGGCCATATAAATAGTTATATAGTTAAATAGTCTATATATCTTTAGTACAGAAAAACATTAAAAAAAAGTTTTGATTAGATAGGATCCACAGATCCTTCCTCTGTGCACATAAAGAGAGAAGCCACATATTTAGCAAAACTTTCTTATTAAATTATTTAGGAAGATCTCGATCCTATTCTTGCTCCCCTTTCCTGTCCAGCAAGAATTTAAGCATTGCTGATGTGATTTCATTTACATGAAGCCCAAAGACAAAATTTATCTACTGGGTTTAAAATAGTAGTTACCTCTGGGGAAGGCACTGATTTGGAAATAGTATGAAGGAAAATTCTAGAATGTCAAAACTGCTAATTTTCATACTAAGTGGTAGACGTACATGGACATATTCACCAAGTTATACATAAAAGATTTGTGCACTCTCTGTGATGTGTGCTCGTTTAAAAAATAACTTAAAAAAATAACCTGTGTATTGCAATACAGGATCTGCATTTTGTTTCATGAAGTGCCGCAGAGGAGATATTGGTTCTTTGCTATGATTTCTGTATAAGATACGTGCCGTGCCTTATTATCTCAGTCACATGCATTTGCATTCCCCATCAGCTAGAACTATGAGCCTTCTCTAGTTCATGCCAAACTGACCTTTCCATACTCAGGACCTGGCACAGTGTTTACACAGAGCTTACACTCAATGAATGTCTGCTGGACAAATACAATCTTTGTAATGATTGTAATAATGACTGTGAAGCTCTGCACTTTTTTTTTTGGTGGCACCAGAGATCAAACGCAGGACCTTGCACTTGCCAAGCAAGCACTTATTGCACTGAGCTGTCTCCCCAGCCCAACCTTGCACTTCTTTAATGCTGTGTATCAGGCCCTAAGTCCATCTAAATGTCCTATGAGCAAGTTCTATTTATCCCCACCAAATTATAAATGGTGACCAAGGTTAACTCTGTGAGTGATATAGGATTATAGCCTTGCATCCTGACCCCAAACCCAGTTACTCAGTAACCCCACTGGTAAATGTTTCCTTTATTCCCAGTTTATGTACATGTACCTAGGTCATAATTTCCAACCTGTGGCCTATCCCTCTATCAAGGTACTGTGTGTTACCTCTCGTAATCTGGAACTATAATCACTGTAGACCCCTGCTTTACATTCAGCTTGGTGTCATAAACGGCTCCTGGGGATGAGCACTGCCCCTGTGTTCCTCTTCCCCCTAGTTCTTTTCTCAAATGCAGTTCTCCTGGCTCTACAGTACTATGTGATTGTGATGAAAAGTAGGACAAGATTTTAAATTAATTAATTATTGTCTTCATTTAATATCTCTGGTAGCAGGTTTGCTGTTGAGGCCATTTCCCTACTGAGTCTGGAATATTTATTAAGAGTCAGAGATGTCAAATTCCTGTCTTTCCAGATAATAATGAATTTGTGTTTCTAGAAAGTATCAAAATGAAAACTATCAGTCCTTTTTGAGGTCAACCTTAATCATATCTCAAAATATGTCATAGAAAACAATTGAAGACATGGTATACAGGGCAGATTAAAAAGGATGCTTGCTTATGAGTATCCTAAGTTATCTAGTAGAAATTCTTAAGAGGGACAGTATAGTCCAAGAGTTTGTACAGTAGTCTGTCACATATTCTCTAAGTAGCTTATTCTATAAAGCTCAATTTAAGGAAAATATTAGTTAAAATAATTACAATCGCTCCCTTATAGACATGGCACAGTTGATTAGCATCATGGAGCTGAATCTGCTGAAACTAGAAATGCTCAAGAACCAGCTGGACCAGGAAGTGCAGTTCTTGTCCATGTCCATCGCCCAGCTCAAGGTGGTACAGAACAAGTATGTGGAAGCCAAGGACTGTCTGAACATGTTGAACAAGAGCAACGAGGGGAAAGAATTTCTCGTTCCACTAACGAGTTCTGTGTACATCCCTGGAAGCTCCATGATGTAGAATACGTGCTCATTGATGTAGGAACTGGCTACTATGTGCAGCAGCCAGCTGAGGATGCCAAGGACTCCTTCAAGAGGAAGACAGGCTTCCTCACCAAGCAGATGGAGAAAATCCAGCCAGCCCCACAGGAGAAGCATGCCAATGAAGTAAGCTGTCATGGAAATGATGAGCCAGAAGATTCAGCAACTCAGTCCTGGGGGAGCACAGGCTACTGCCAAGGCCTGCAAGTACATTGCAGAGATGAAGAAGAGGGTAAAGCATGCCTGTAATCTATAATCCCAGCGCTCCTTGGGAGGCTGATGCAGGAGGATTCCTGTGAGTTCAAGGACACCTTGAACTATACAGTGAGACCTTGTCTCCCGAAAAGGAATAATTGGGGCAGAGGGACACTATATTAGTTTGAAAATTTGTGGTCTTCTTCTTTTTTTTTTTTGTCTTTTTGAGACAGGGTCTCACTATGCAGTTCAGGCTGGCCTTAAGCTCACTTTGTAGCTCAGGCTGGTCTTGAACTCACAACAATCCTCCTGCCTCAGCCTCCCGAGTGCTGGGATTACAGGCATGCGCCACCACGCCCGGCAAATTTGTGGTCTTCTGAAGGGCAGGAGTCTTGTGTTTAATGCTAATAAATGTGCCTGCTGGGAAAAAAAAAAAAAATTTACAGTCACTGTAATTCCAGTATTGCTGTAAATACATGCATACACTGCCTATTGTAACTTGCTTATTTTGCTTAATGATCTATTATGAATACCTTTTTGTACGACCAAATGTTCTTCTACATTGGATCTACTGACTTCACAGTACTTCCCTGTATGGATGTCCTTTAGCTTGCTAAATCAGTCTCATTACTGGACACTGATAATATTTAGTGAAATTTTTGATGAACATTTTTAGCTGAATCTGTGATTATTATCTTTTAAAGTCTAAGTAAAGCTCCTGTAGCAGGGCATACACATATTTTGAGGATTTGGTAAAATAGCTGTATTTCTCTCTTCTCCCCCTCTTCCATAAAAGATTGTAACAAGCTGTATCATATTACCAACAGTAGCAAATGAATGCCTGTTTGTGTGCACTGTCACTAATATTATCTATTATCTTCAAATATTTTGGGCCTGGGGAGGTGGTACAAGCCTTGAATTCCAGTTACTCAAGAGGCTGAGGCAGGAGAACCACAAGTTGAGACACTATCTCAGGATAAAGGCTTAAAATAAGGACTAGGGATACAGGTATAGCAAGCACTGGTTTTGGTCCCAGCACTGAAAAACAGAAGGGAGGAGGCAAGGACAGAGAGGAAGGGAAGAAAAAAAGGCACACAGATTGCTAATTCAATAGATGGCATATATTTCATTAATTTGCATGTTATTATTTATCAGTAAACTTAAACATCTTACCTATTTTCTGGTTATATTTATCCATTTGTTAATGACACACAAAATGTCCTCTGTAAATGAAGGATATTAACCCACTGCCTATCACACAGTCTACATGCTAAAGACATTAATTTTTATTAGCCTAGTCTATCGATCTCTACCTCAATAATTTCTCCTGGCCTAAATCATTTTCTTCTGAACAGCAGCCAAGAGCACATACTGGTTGAGACATTTCCTCTCTGTATTCCTCTGTTAGGAGCCCCTGGGGGCTGAGGACATGGGGTCACCTGTCTTCTGAGTGGAAAAGGGACACTGATATGCCTCACACTATCAAGGCTAGGGCTGACTCACACTGGAGTTTTAAGAGGGATTCCAATTTATGTGCCCGGATCCTTATTTGCATAGAATTTAGGCTTCACCAGGAATGAGAGTTCTTTTGTTGGTTCAACTGAAAATGTGCATTTCAGTAAGGGCAGGAAAGGAAAAATTAACACAATCTCATTTTTTCCATGGAGAGGAATTTGGTTCTAATAAGGCACAAGAGGAAAGTCCCACTCCCTCCACTTCCTCCCCTGTTTGCAAAGCCTACTCTCATGTCTTTGTGCCTGCAGCTGCACAGGGACATTTCTGACTTGTAATCTGGCTGGAAATGTTTGTACAGTGAACTTGGGGAGGACAGACACGACTCATGACCTTAACTGAGAGAGCCCCTTAAACACACCCCACCCCCTCTGTACCCCTCCATGTGTTCAGCAGGAGCCCTTTCCAGAGGGGTTGAATAAAGGAAGCCACTGGCCAAGAGTGTATTTAGCTGTTGTCACAAATCTCTTTCTAATAAGTACTGCATGAAATGCTTGGTGATATTAAATGGTGTCTCCTTCATCTTCCCTTATTTGTACTGTGGAGATTCCCTAAAAGCAGTGAAGTGCTGGGTTTTTTAAAATTGATTAGCAGATGGGATTTTGCTTACATCTTCCAAAAATGCTGTGGCTGGCTGCGTACCATTGATTACCAGGGGTTCAGTTTACAGCAACTAATTGCTCTCCTTGCTGGTGTTTTGATACAAAATTCAATAGCGAATATGATTTCAAAACTCTTGTCTCTGCCGCTTGAGTCAGAAGTGACTCGAGGCAAACCCAGTGGACTGAGTTTTCCCTTCTTAAAATAATTGCTCTCTCATCAGTCTGTGAAGAAAGTTTCCAAATTGTAGCATTCTAATTGGAAAGTCTGCATTATGCATGCGATGACAAACTATGTTGTGCTGAGTGGCATTTTTTTATCCCTTTCTTAAGGGATTAATTCTATGCCAGATTGAGAACAATGGCTGAGGTCTAACAGTTGAGATCAACAGCTTCTCCACTGAACTGTGCCTTTTAGACCAGCAACGAGGGCCTATTTTGCCTCTTTCTAATTGCCCATAGTTTGTTAGAGATTCTATGAAAAAGCATGAGAACGCACTGCTGTTGTTGCTGGGTTTTCTTATTTGGGTGAGAACAATCTACAGGAAGATCAACATCAGGCTGTTTCAGTAGTAACATAATTTATCAAATCCATTTCTAATTTAGTCAAGCAAAGACATTATTAATCTCAAAATTTATAACTAAAAATAATTCTTTCTTACAGATTCCTTAAATTCTTCAGAAATAATTGTTTTCCGTTCAACGCTTCAAAAAAAATTACTTGCCAAGGACCATGTAGGTAGCATTAGGCAAATCTCTTGGCTCACACTCCAGATTTGCCCCTTGTGAACTTCAAGGTCTAGCTTGACAGCTTCCCAGACTCTTCCAGTTCTGTTATAATCCTTTGCTATTCCACATGCAGCACAGGATTTTTGTATGTTTTGGGAACATAGCCCTTCTCTGAGGGCTGACTGCAGCCAAATTTCCAAGCAGATGTGGCAAGTTCCTAAGTGTGTGTCTTGCACACCTGACTGCATTCCAGGAAGCCACATGACCCATGCCAGGCTAATCAGATTTTCTTTCTCAAAAACTGAGAATTATGAGAGATTCTATCTTAATTGGCCCTGTTCATTTAAATGAGATAATGAGGGTGTGGGCATTCTGCGGTGGTATTCTTACATCCCAGGCAAAAGGCAGCAAAATAGCTTTGCTACAGAGAAGACATGACAGTATAGCCCAGGAGGGGTAGCCAGTGCTCCTGACAGACTCACATGTCTGGTGCCAATCCCTGCAAGGGCTGAGTTTCTGCTCTGGTACAGCATTTCCTGAGAAATCTCCCAATCATTTAGACAAAGCCACAATATATGGCTTAAGTTTTCTTTTCCCAGGTTCCATCTCTTAGAACCAGAAGAGCCTGAAATAAACTCCTATTAGAATGCACTAAGCAGAGAAGGTGCCAAAAAAAAGAGTAGATGCCAACAGTGATGACAATGGTAATGACGCTCTGAGGGCTATGGGGCGGCAGGACACTCCTTTTGGATGGCAGTATTTTTATCCATGTAAGAAAGAAGACCTTCACACAGGAGGGGGTCAGACCGAGGCGTGAGGCAAAGTGGGCTTTCGAATGGGCTAGGTGAGGTCAGAGGGGCTGCTGGGAGCTGGCCTTGCAAAGACTGTACAATCAGAGCAGGTTGTTTCCCTCCTCAGCAGGGGCCTGGGAGAGGAAGGCACAGGCTGACGAGCAGGAGAACGTGGCACAGGACCGGGCAGAATACTGACCACATCTGGTGCTTTTACCTCACTCACAAAAGACAAAATGTGAGGGGTACAATTTGAGTGCCTTCTGTTGAAAGGCAGGAGACAGCTGTAACAGATTCCAGAAGAATTAACACCGCTTCAGCGAGACAACTCTTGCTGGTGAGAAACAGGGGTTCTTCCAAGGATGTGAGAGAGCCACAGGGTTTGATTATTAGCCTCATCCTCAGGTGGGGAGCAAGGTCCTGCTGAGCAGAGCTGCTGAGACTGCAGGTCCGAAATGAGATGCTCAGCAGGACACAGGAGCCAAGTAACAATGCGTCACCAGAAGTGGTAGTTGCCCTGCGGGTTTGAGACACAAGAACTCCCCAGGGGCTGTCATCACACAAGCCCCATCTCTATGGGGGCCCCAACTTTTCAGGGCAGAGGAGATACAGTCCCCTTCTGCTAGCAGGAGCAGGAAAAGAAGGCTGCTCCCCAGGTGGAAAGGGTGTGTGAGGAATGCGGCACAGGACAATCTCTTGAAACTGGCATATTAAGTCAGTCAGCTGGGGAGATAGCTCAGCAGTGTTGCTGGCCTGACAAGTGCAAGGGCCTGGGTTCAATCCCCAGTACCACATGCCACACTGGCCCAGGAACGGGGCTTGTGGAGACCAAACTGGCTGAAACCGGCATGGTTGAGCATGCCTATAACCCCAGTGCTGGGAGGCTAAGACAGGACAGCAAGATAGCTCAGCGCTCACAAGTGCCTGCTTAGGCAAGCTCAGGCAGGCGCAGGGGACCACTAGCCCCCCTCAGGGTGGGCTAAGCCGGCCCCCCAAAAAGACAAAAGGATCACTACAAGTTTGAGCTGCATGGGGAGAATCTGTATCATATAAATAAATAAGTGATAGATTTTTTTTTTAAGTTAGCTTTTAAGGGCTGGGGAGATAGCTCAGTGGCCTAGGTACCTGCCTGGCAAGTGCAAGATCCTGAGTTCAATCCCCAGTATGTAAAAGCAAACAAGTAAAATTATTTTTAAAAAGTCAGCTGTCTGTCACTGTGTAAAATACCTGACATATCAATTTAAGAAAGGGGAACATTTATTTTGGCTCACAGTTTTGGAGGTTTCCAACCCTGGCTGGCTGTGTTGCTTTCGAGGCTGCGGTGAGGTAACACACTGTGGCAGGAATACTGAGCAGAAGGGAGGCTCACCTCCTAGCAGCTGGAACAAAGAGGAAAGAAAACCAGGAAGGGAGCAGCCCCGACAGGCCCTCCAAGGGCAGCCTCAGTGGCCTAGCTTCTGCCCACTAGGTGCCACAGTGCCAAGGTCTGGGTCCATGCCTTTAATATCAAGGCTATTAGGGGAGAGTCCAGATCCAAACTGCATCAGATGCGGAGGGCGATTTCTCCAACAACAGCACAGGCTAGTGAAATGGCCAGCACAGGTTCTCACATGTCTGGCATGTGAGGTGCAGAAGCTACAAGGTGAAATGAAGTCGGGTGGGAAGGCACACCGAGGTCCACAGTAGGGGCCAGCTCACTGGGAAAAGGGAGTAAAGGAAGGGCTCCCTCTCTGGTCACATCTTACAGCTGATACAGTACAGTCTAGGTCAGGCACAGTACGTAAAAGCAGAGATGTTAATGGAGCACCTGCTTGCCTGTGCATAGCTGCATGATGCAAAGCTTCCCGAAACTTCTGAGGCAATAAAAACTACCAATTATTAATAGTTCATTGAGACCATCTCTTTGCTCCTTGGCGTGATAAAGTTCTCAGTTTCCAGGTTTAGGTGACAACTGAAAAGCTAACTCTGCACCACCAACAGCTGGGCTGCAGCTGCAGCGGTTGTTCGGGAGACGCTGAATACAGAAGCAGCAGTGAATAACCAGGTACAGTCCCACCTCACGTTCGCACAGACCTCACGTTCCGAATGTTTTCGCATACATTATCACATTCCAAAAATCACCATTAGCACATTTCCTGCTTTCAAAGTAAATATATTTCCTAAGTTCCTTGATTAATTTTCTTACAGGAGTAGAACACTGCCATCTTTTACAGGGTATTCAAACCTTTATTTAACAGTTAAGTCTGGCCCAGGATTATAATGCAAATCCCATATTATACAGTCCAATTTGAAGAAAACTCTTCCATTTTATGCTTTTGATTAGATATACTGAAAATTCTGTCCAGACCAAATACCCCATAAGAGCTGGGAAGATAGCTCAGTGGCATAAGCACCTGCCTAGCAAGCACTGGGGATCTCGAGTTTGATCCCCAGTACTGTTAAAAAACAACAACAACAACAACAAAAATCAAAATTATCCCTTGAGAAGAAAGGCAGTTTTCTTATGTTTTTGAATGGGATCATTTCCAATATAGTCCTTTCCTAGCCGAGGTGTCGATGTAAAAAAATATCAGGAACTGATCAAATGGTCTTGTGATATTTTGAAAGGTGAGGGCTCATTATGTTACAACCCTCTGGGCAGGCATGAGCAGACATGCAGCTTCTCAGAGCCTGGCCGGTGTTTAAATTTGGCATTATCAGGTCCCCCTCTGCTTGAGGCCGTCTGCCTTGATCCCAGCGGCTCCCTCATCATGGCACAGATCCACAGTCAGCGAGAGCTGCCCAATCTGGCTCTCTGCGGGGATCAGAAAAGGATTGGAGGAGGCAGAAATGGTGAGGTCCTGCCCAGACCACAAGGGCTTAGCTTGCTAGGTATTAAGTCCAGCTCACTCGTAGATTCGCTTGCTAGGAAGGTTATTAGGTGCCACTGTGCTATTTTAAAAGCCCAGAATCAGTGCCTTCTAATAGTTAAGGTAAGGTGCTTTTGTGTGAACTTTTCTCATTCCTGTCTTTAATTTCATGGAATTATTGGAAGAAAGAAAAGAGGAAGGCACATTAAAGAGTTCGGGATTCACTAGTCTATAAATTGAGTGTTAGGGACTTTACATTTTCCATCTTTATTTAGCATGTATGAATGTGATGGAATAAAACAGCCCCTCTCTGGGTCTTCATCTGGTTCCCAGTTGTCTGAGTAACTTCCTTTTTGCCTAAAGGCCAAGTCCACTCAGGAGGAGCCAGCTGGCCTGGGCTGTGGAAAGCCGGCCCATGTGTAGTACATGGTCTTGGTGCTCCTCATGGTCCCCAGTCTGCCTAAGAGAATATAAAACTTCCCTGAGTTAAACCAAAGGAGACAGAAAGCAGGAGAGGAGGAAGGAAAGAGGACAGGGAAATACAGATGCAGCCCTCTTCTCACAAAACCCAGATAGCACATCTGGGACAGCATCCTTAATACCACAGAAAATGAATTAAGTTTTCAATCAAATCTCCCTACCCCGCCACAACACCTCAGTCAGTCTCCACCCCAGCCCCAGAGGCATTCTGGAGTCTCACAGGAGGGGACTTTTGAAAAACACTAACTCTGACAGGTATTTTATCTTTTAGCTTATTCTCCTGTCCCTCTCTGACCTCATGCTCCTATGTGGCCACAGGGACACACCTTACAAAGCACCAAGAAGTGGAGTCAAAGAGAAATTTGGCTCATCCTATGCTCAGGCTCCATTTTATCCTGTCACAGTCTCACAGGGGTGTGTATCTTGGCAGGACTCACCTTATAGCTTTCAGCAGGTCTTTGTATTCTTTCAACCTGAAGGTAAAGAGGGAAGATGGCAGGGCAAACAAGTGGGATGGCTCAGATGAGGTCAGAGAGCCGCCCAGCGGGGAGGAGCTGTGAGGCAAGCCCTTGCTATTCAACCATGTCCTCTCTGTTTTGTTCTTGCCAAATCTCTCTCTCTCTCTCTCTCTCTTTTTTTTTTTTTTGGCAGAACCAGAGATTGAACTCAAGCCCTTGTGCTTGCCAGGCAAGCACTTATTCTACTGAGCCATCTCCCCAGCTCCCAAATCTCTGTTCTGGTTTCTCTCAACAAAGCTAGTGCAATTTCTGCATGTCTGCTCCTTCTTACCAGCTTGACCTCTTTACCTGCATCACACTGGGTTTCAATCCAGCTCCAGCTGTGAATCATCTTTTCCTCCTGGGGCACCATCTACAAAGTCCTGTACTCCTGCTGAAAGTGATGTTAAAGCTCATGCCTACCATGTCAGACCCTGCCCTATGTCTCTTCAAAGGTCCTCCCTACAAGTCCCTTGTCTTTGATGAACTTCCTGCACAAAGTCTTTTGTGAAAGCGTTTGTGTGAAAATGGTTACCTCCTAAAACACAAAAACAAAATTATGATAAGTTGTCAAGTGCTATACAGTTTAAACACTTAAAACAAATAATTCTGTTTGAAGACTAAGGTGTCTGGTAAATCTCTGCTTTCTATATGGTGCGTGATTTGCCATTAAAAAGAACACAGTGATGAGAATTATAAGAGTAACAACTTCTAAACCAGTATATAAGGTGAAAATTTCAACTATGCGGTCTTATAAACAAAAGATAATTAATCAATTTAATATTTAAGGGTGTGATAACTCTTTTGAAGAATGGTAAGAAGCCAGGAATTGGGGGGAAACAACATTTTATGTGATTTTTTTTTTTTTGTTTTTTGTAAGGTTAGAGGAAAAAATGGCTAATTAAGTTTTTCTGTGGAATTCTTTTGATCACTGGCCACTGAGTACAGTTTTCTTGATCCAGGTCTTCAAAGCTGGGATCACAAGTTTTAATTCAAACATTTTTAGCTGAAATTTAATAACTCTTAACTTTCCTGACTGCTAAACAGCCGTAATTAAACCAAACTGGTGTGGGTTACAGGACCAAAAGCTAAATGAGCAGTTGCCTTCTGCCCCCTAGAATCACCTGCACTATTCTCCCCAGAGTGGGAGGCCCAGGGAGGCTGGGGGGGGGGTGGCACTGGTCCTCCCTGCTGCTGCAGAAGGCGTCTCATGAACACTCATACGCTTGCGGAGTTGCTGCTGCCTCCTTTCAACGTTTGCCTGACTGATTGTGAGACAAGAGAAAGCTCTCTCCCTGGAATAGATTCTGCAAGAGCTACCTTTAAGAAACAGCCTTTCCAAGTGCCAACATGAATATTCACCAAGTGTCCTGGGCACAGGGGCCAGTCTCCATGCCTTGTACACTAATCCTGCAAAAGGTATTCCAGGCAAGCGACTAGGGTAAATGCCCCTACAAAAGCGAGGCTTTCGAGTGATAAATACTGAAGGCTCAAAGGAGGAAATCTGAGTGAAGCAGGCAAAGATGATTAAATCACTCCAATGGAAGGCTTGGCTGCAGCTAGACCTTGCCACATTGACTTAAGCACAGCGTGAGGCTTCATTAGAATACTGCTTGAATTAAACTGTCTCTTTTGTTCCACTGCCTTACCCTTCCTCAAGATGAGCCAACATTTGTCTACCCTATGTCACCCAGCCCAGCCCAGCCCACTGGACCCCTCCTACATTTTTCTTATTTGGGCTGCTGGGCTCTACACAGACATCCACAGAGGCACAGATGCAGACACACATACGCACATCCCCCAAGCCCCTCAAATCACTGCCTGGATCCTGCTTAGGAAGCATGGACAGAAAGCTCAGGCATTAGGCACTTTCACAATTCAAGGTCTGTGAGATCTCAGGTTTCTTGGGAGGCTCCCACTCTGACACTGAGTCCCTAAGAGCCATCAGGGGCAGAACAGGACCTGGTGAAGAAAACTGTCTGAGTTGTATAGACTTCCAGCAATCAGCATTTCATTGTCTGGGCTGGGAGATGTCCTTCAGGTAACCTCCAAGCAGCCAGTGCTAGAATTGTGTGCAGGGACTACATTTTGACTACCTTTGAACATTCTGGAATGTGGGGGTCCTAACAGTTCAAGGAAAGAGAGTGGGGCAGGTAAGAAAAAGGTAGTGAGGCTGCCTCTTATCTCTGTGGCCCCTCTTGGGCTGAGAGGGCTTCGCTATTCTCTCTCTCTCTCTCTCTTCTCTCTCTCTCTCTCTCTCTGGCAGAACAGGGGACTGAACTCAGGCTCTTGCATTTGCCAGGGAAGCGCTTATGCTACTGAGCCATTTCCCCAGCCCCTTCTGCTGTTCTCTTTAAGCTTCTGATGGGGCGGTCAAGGCAAAGTTGTGTAACCAGTAATGGCACCTAATGGAGACTAAGAGCCCCAGCTGCCTTAGATCTTAATCTGCAAAATGAGTAGTGGAGGAGTATGGGGTGAAAAAGGAAATGGATTTTAACTTAGTAATTTGTGGCCCTTTCCTTTTTAAAAGAACCCATGGTCTCTTAGTTACAAATTAAGAAATGACACAGCCTTTGGTATGTTTTCTAAAACATTCATTATAAAAATAATATACTAATAACAAAAAGTATAAAACAATATTTCAAAAATATTATTTAGTAGTATAATTTTGTTTATAAACATACTGGAAGAACCTCAATACCTAAAGACAGAACTAAGGGCTGAGGGTGACTCAGTGACAAGGGCTTGCCTGACAGGCATAAGGGATCGATCCCAACATCACCAAAAGAGGTGAGGGAAAGGCAGCACTGTTCTCCTGAGGCCAGGGTAGGGGCCTGTCATCTGCAAGGAAAGCCTGTTGGGTCCTCCCTGCTGCAGCAGGGGAGTCAGAACCCCCACAAAACAAACAAATACAAAAAGCACTGGACTATGGTATATTTTTGTCCCCAAACTAGATGCTGATTTTCAATATCTGTACATTTCAATAGCAAGTAGATAAACATTCACAATTTTTTAAACCATGAAAGGCTAATAAACTTCTCTTTACTGTTACTTATACAGGTCAGAGGTGTCAGGGAGGGAAAGAGCTGATTGGATGAGCAGGATAATATATGGCCTGCGGATGCCTACGTCTGTCAGTCACATTCCCTAGGACCCTGCCATGTCCACTCAGCTGAGCAAAGGAGCTGCCACACAGTGTACACGCCCTGCAGAGAGCACTTCTGTCTGTCCCTTCACAAAAAGAGGTTTGCTAACCCCAGCAATAGTCAGAAAACTAAGGCCTATTTTCATCAAGAAGTAAAGAGTTATTTATGGCCCCATAGTATGAAATTAAGGTACAGTTTAAACCAAGGCTGAGCTTAACCTAGAAATGTCTGAAAATTTTTCTTCTATTGAATGTTTCAATAGATTTTTATGTAGCAAATTCCACCTGGAGCTTTTAGATTCTGCTATAGTCACAAGCCTATCTTTGTTACTGTGACAGCTATACTACAATTCTTGGCTTCTCTTTTACCCCAAATTTCTACTATTTTTTCTAAAAGTAGAAGATTTATAAAAATACAGGGCAAAAAACTGCAATTAAAATGAAGACTATTCTCAAATGTCCTCATTCCCTGAACTGATAAAGTACCCAGGAGTTACAAATTCACATTAGGTTTATGCATACAAGATAGACACTGGCGCCATACTCCAGATCTCTGCAGGAGTGGGTTGTATGAAGAAGTTACTGATACACTTATCAGCAAATAATATATTAAAAAATTGTGAAGTCATGAACAAGACATTAACTCAATGCTTAGTGTTTCATTTCTGTAATGTCCATAACAATGGAATACAATTAACTTTTTTCTCTTCAAATTCTTATTCCTCAAATTTTTCTAGGTGACATATATGAACAATTGCAATCTTCAACATAAAGGACAGCAGTAAAATCACAGTGTGCCAGCTGTAGAGGAAGATGCAGCTGCAAAGTTAATCATACCAATTAGGTACACAGTGTTGTTTGTTGTTCACCAAGAAAACATGAATTTGTAGAGAGCAACCTCCTTCCATGTCTCTAGTGCTATTTATTGTGGTTATAAAAAGCATTTTAAAAGACAGCTAGCCAGGACAGTCTACGGGCACAGAACAGTGAAAACCTTAACAGTACTTGGTGTTTTAACAGAAGCACTCATTTAGAATATTTAACAAAACCAATTTTAAACGTGTGATGCACTTTCATACATTCTTCTAAAATAGATCCATCTAATTTCCATAACTAATCTACTTGGCCGTGGGTCTAACATGGACAGATAGATTCTTACTATGGTGAATTCAATCATGATAAAGCTAATTTCCTATCTTACTGGGAAGGTTGTTAGCAATAAGATATTTATCTGGTTATCATTGATTCTCAAACAATTCTCTGTAATGCTTTATCTACTTGTAACATGTTACTATAACCTTTATAATAAAGACAATACTTGATTATATGTGCTGTAGTATTTTTCAACCTCAGAGAAGAAATAAACACAGAAAGGCTAGCTATCAGTGCAGTAATGTTCAAGCATTTGCACTGGACACCAGGGAATAATGAAGACTTAGAAATAAGGGCTTCATGCCTGAACTCCAACCACTTACCTATAGGGCTCTCAAGCCAAGGAAAGTTCCAGTAAACAAGAAATGGAACAATAAAAAATTGTATTGCCAATAGAATTTTTAGCTCAAAATTCTAATGCAAAACACACAGCACAAGAAATGTTTTGGGGGCCAGGGAGATAGCTCAGTAGAATAAGTGCTTGCCTGGCAAGTGCAGGGTCCTGAGTTCAATCCCCAATACCACACAAAAAAAATTGGTTATGCCTGAAAAATTCCAAACCAAGATAGGACACATGCTCTGTCCTTCAGTACCCACAACTGAGTCTTGGTTCTTATCACTAAAATTAAAGAAGGATCTGCCCAACATACATCCTAGTACCAGTGAAGCATCCTAGTACCAGTGAATATGGGAGAGATATTGTCCCCCACTCTTTAGTACTGAGTTTATTTCATCTTTGCTGCCATGAAAGAGGAAGAACTCCTGAAGTGACAGAACAATGGGTTTGCATACTACTTTGCTGTGAGTATAGGAGAGAAGAAAGATATGGAGAGGAAGGAATGGAGGGAAAAGGGAAGGACTCCTGCCAAGCAGGAACAGTGCTGGCCCAGGCCACTTAGGGACCAACAGAGAAAGATACATGAAGACCTTCATGTAACTTTGGCTCTCTTTTCTGTCCTAAAAAGTCCTAATCTGATCATTATCTCCCTTGGAAAGGTCCTAAATGCCCTAACTATGACCACTACTCTAGGGAGGCATGAAGATGGCTGTAGAGAAAGGCAGGGAGAAATGTGGGACAACCACAGGGTGTTTGGGTTTTGTCTCTCAGTATTTAAAATTGTGATATTGTTCTAACTGTCCTCCCACTGAAGGTACTTCTTATTTCAAATGTTCCAAAAGTCAGAAACACTTGGTATAGCCCTATCCCCCTTATCCCCCCACACAAACAAACCCCACCACTTTATCCAAGAAGTTAGAAGAGGAACAGACAGGAGGTCTGTTGGTGCCCATGTTCCCTTTGAAAGTCCATGTCATTTATGCATCATTTTATTCCAGAGCAGGTGGATGTGACTTCTTGAACTCCAGATCTTAAACACTGAAAATGTTATTTCTGGAGGGACTCTGACATAATTAACCTGCCACTACAAGATAACATGAATATGCAGTGAAGGCTCTGATATTGGAATTTCTGTGTACATAAGAACAGCTAATTCTGTATAACCTGGTTAGGTAAACAGATGATTTCATTAATCAAATATCTGGTTGACAGATTTCATATGGACTGTGTATTTAAAAACAACTCGGGTATGATAAAACATACAAAGACATAACAATAGTAAGACCACACCAATAATAACTTCTTTCCGCCCCCAAACCCCCTTACTGGATACTGAATCCAGGGGCTTAATGCTGCCTCAGCAAGCCCCCGACCACTGAACTGCATCCCAGCCCTTATTCTCCTTCTGATCAATGAGAAGGTGTTTGAGAGCTTGCCCAGACTCCCAGATTTTATCATGTGCGTGAGTTATCACTATGCTGATGAAGTACTGAAGTTATAGAAACCCAGATTAAATGTTTATAACAGCAACTTACAGATTGTTTTTAAGAGGTAAATTTCATGAGTAAGAAATCAAACATACACTCAATAATAGCTCTCATTTTTAGATCAGAAATGTGAGATAAGCAAGCAGGTTTTTATTTATACATCATTTCTGAAGTTGAAAGTAATATAAAATACAATTATTATAGGACTGCGTTAGACATAACCAGAAGATGTGGGCTCAAAGCATAGCTTCTGAAAAGAAATGGAGGGTTGAGTCTCTGCATACAATTTCAGTGTGGTGAATGAGGCCTAGCCCAGTCCTAAGTTTATTTAAAATAAGAAAATAAACAGGGCTAAGGTTGTAGCTCAACAGTAAAGTACTCTCAGGGTGTTTAAGGTCCTGGGTTTAATGCCCAGCATAGAAAAAAAAAACACAATTAAAAAAAGGTAAAAAAGAGACTGTATATAAGTACAGTCTGTACCGAATAAGGGAGATATTGCATGGTATGTGAATTCTGTCTCAATACAGCAAGTATCTTACGCACATGAGTTGTAAACTTTCACAGCTATACTATGTAAGACTCACTGCCAGCTTACTAATGAATTGGACTTAGGAGCAATTCTCTTGGAATAGAGTCTGAAAGTTACAATAAACTTGTTTTGTTTTGTTTTGTTTTAGAAAACACATGAAATAAGGTGATTTGCAAAACCTTTCTCTTTTTTTTGGTAGAACCAGGGATTGAACTCAGGCACTTGTGCATGCCAGGGAAGCACTTATTTCACTGAGCCATCTCCCCAACCCCTTGCAAAAACTTTCAAAGCAGATGTGAAATGTCAAGTAAAGGCAGGGTTCTGAGACAGAGTCATTCGCTGGATGAACTGACTAGGACAGGTCAGTTTATTAGGCACTCTTCCTAGGACAAGTTGTACCTAACTTCGGGTGGAAGCAAGCTGGTCAGGGCTTCAAATAAAGCTTTGGCTTTTTCTAATGAAAAGTCCTCTTTACTGCTAGGCCTCTTTATCCTTTATTCCTTCATCCTTTTTCCTGCCTAAATACAGACATGACAGTTAAAAGTTCTAGCAGCCATATTGTCTCTGTGGGCCAAAAAATGAATGGGCAGGGCCGGGGAGATAGCTCAGTAGAATAAACATTTGCGTGGCAAGCACAAGGGCCTGAGTTCAATCTCTGGTTCCAACAACAACAACAACAACAACAACAACAACAACAACAACAACAACAAAAGAATGGGCAAAAGACCATGAAAATTGCCTCAGTAAATTTCAGAACCACACTCCTGCAGACTTTTTGTTAACTGACACCTAATCAGAGACAAAATAATTCAAACACACACACACACACACACACACACACACACACACACACACACACACACACATTTTTAAAAGATTTTCTCAGATTTTCTGTTAAATGCAGCCAAATTCAACCTCCTTTGGTGCAATGAATGCTAGTAATAAAAGCAAATGTTGTCTATTAACTGCAATGTTTAACCACAGGGTCTACACCTTGGAACTGTAGGAAGCATGAAGTGGGGTGGACTAGAAGATGCACTGCTGCCTCTCATTTTCTTTAGGGACATACGAGGCTATAGGTTCATGCAACAAACTGGAATCTCTGGAGCTGGACTTTAGTATGAACTGCTACGTCATGTTCCCAGTGGACACAAGGGGAAGGCATCCGATCTCACTTTGGTCTCTTCAACTCCTAAATGAAGACAGAACAGCTAACATTCAAGAACTACTGCAAGCCAGGCATGGAGGTACACACCTGTAATCCCAGCACTCTGGGAAACCGAGGCAGGAGGATCACAGTTTGGAGTCCAGTCTGGACAATCTACTAACTTAGTGAGATCCTGCCTTAGAATAAAAAATAAAAAACGAGGGTCCTAGGAGCAATCATTAATCCTGGTAAAGAAAACAAAACATAGCAAAACCTTGCAAGACACAGAAACCTAGAGAAGTACCAGGCATTTCTAAACATTAAACTGTATAGAAAACCTACACCATCTTGGCTGGTGTTATGTTACAGTAAAAGAACCATGTGGCTCGAAGTGTCACAGTTGCTGAGGAACACAGTTTCAGGCGCTGCTAAGGTAGAAGGAAGAGAGAGGATCTGCACCATTAGGTCTTAAGGGCAGCAAAGAAAGAAAATCCGAGAAGTAAAAGCAGACTCTGCATTAATCTATGAAACCAAACCCCTTAGACTGAATCTGATACACGGGAGAAAGACACAGTGTGGCACAAAAGTGATGCCTCAGCAATAGTTAAGCCCCTGGGCGTCCTGGAGAATTGCTGAAAAGAGTCCTTGCTGGTGCCAACCAGCTGTCATCATAATTCTTATTCCTAGGAGAAGGATGAAGAAATGGAGGTGGAAGAGTGGCATGGCAAGAAGGGAGTAGAAGGCTTTTCCTTGCTCTTGGTGCTTGGGCTTGTTTCTTAACCAAATATGTAAGAATGCTTTGGTCAAGTGCCTCTCTGGTTACTAGCTGAGGGGGAGAGAGAGACACAAGGAGATACACTGACATCAACAATGACTAAGAATAACCAAAAACAACTTCACAACATGATGCAATTTTCTGAGAGGGAAAAAACCCTCTGATTTAAGGGTACTTGGGGAATATGAAGATTTTCAAAGATAGATTACTACTTTGGATTGATTCAAGGATTAATCTTAAGTGCTGTGATCTTTCATCAGCTTTCAGAATAGCTTTATTCACTTAATACTCAAAAGATATATTAAAGCAATTTGATGTTGAGACAGTTAAGCTGGACTGTCAACTTGAGGTGCTTGACAGTAAAACACTGCTGAGCGCGTCTGAGTGGGTGAGGTAGATGTGGCCTTAGGCACGGCATCTGGTGCCTCGCCCTCTGCTCCAATGCACTGTTCCCATGCTTGGCTTCCTGGCCACTATGAAGTGAGTAGCTTTGCTCAACCACACCTTCTAACCATCATGTTCCTACCCTAGAGCAAATCAGTCATGGATGAAAACCTTTCATGGATGAAACTTCAAAAAAGATAAACCTTCCTCCTTGAAGTTGTACACATTAGGTTATTCAGTTCCAGTGACTAACACAGAAAACTTGTGCCAGAGAAGTAGGGTGACTGCTGTGAGTATATTTATCAATGTGATTCAGAGATCTTTGAAACTGGCTTGCATAGTAATCTGGTTTGGAGATATGAGCTAGAGATGTCCTAAAATGCAGTAAGGAAGGCTTGATAGGTGACTCAGGTTGGCACTCAGAAGACCAGAATGCTGATGGGAGTATGGACAGTAAAGATTAGGCTCACGAGATTTGAGCTGGGAATAAGACTCTGTTGGGAATATACAGTGGAGGCCATACATATTACACTTTCACAAAAATATCTGATGACATCTAACCCATGTGCTAAGATATTGGAGGGCACAGAGTTTAATGGTTATGAACTAACTGATATGGTGTAGGAAATTTCAAAGCAGCCCAACATTCAAACTGTGTAATGGGTACTGATGGATCCCTTTAGCCAGATTTATGATGAGAATTAGGAACAAAAAGCAGAAGAGAGTTGGGGATATAGCTCAGGGGCACAAGACCTGCCTGGAAAGTCCTAAGTTGAGTTCCTGGTTAATAAAAAAAACAGAAGATAATTCTTTGAAAAATGAAAATTTTTCCCAGAAAGCAAGAATATGTAAAGTGGGGGCCAAAGAAGATGTAGTTGCTGAAAAGACTGGCACCATTAGAAAGAAGCCAAGTACTCTGAATGAGAGACAAGAAAAATGTCTCAAGAGAATCTCAGAAATCAGCAAGACCCCAACCATAAGCTGAAGGATGTAAAAGTATACACTTTACATTTGAGAAGATAATTCCTTGATTTTCAGGAATTGCTTTCCTAGGATGAACTTCACTGTGTTCAGCCATTGGTCTCAGAGGCTCCTGCTGCAACTGTGATCTGAAAGGCCTGGCTCTGCTCTTGCATCACTAGCAAACCCGGGTACTATCCCTGCCGTGTTAGTTTTACCAATATGCAGAATGCAAGAACTGTGGGGTAAGCAAAGGTTCCATCTTGATCAAAGAATGTCCTGAAGGCCAGACAATGTGCCTCTGAGAGGAGAATGAATGAATGAAGCTGGGGGAATGAAATTAAAGGCAGTGGAGACCCTAGCAAGTCAGATGCCAAGAACTGGGACACGGCTGTGCAAAGCCACAGGCACAGCCAGCCCAAGAGAAGCTACATGGGGTGCAACTGGCAAGGCCTTACGGACAAGGCTGCACCAACTCTGGACTCACATGCTCCCACGAGGTGCCACAGATGCCGGGCATGTGGGCACAGGCTTAACATTTACTGTGCTGGGCTTCAGTCTACTTTAGCCCTATTCTTTTCCATCTCCCTAGTTTTCTCTTTTGGAATGGGAATGCTTCCCCTCTATCATTGTATATTGTCATTATGTAGCTTGCTTTTTGAATTTTCAGGAGGTTATAGCTAAGTTTTTCTCTTGAGTCTCAGAAGAGACTTTGACTTGGACTTTTGAGCAATGTTTCTAGTCTCTTCAGTGACTTTCCAATTATTTAAGAAAGACAAAGGACTGGCATGTAAGGTTTTGGTTGTACAGTGACAGTTAAAACATGTTAAGTGGAATTATGACTTTGAGTGTATTTGTGGAGATCAAGTATGGCTTAAGGAGATGTCTAGGTTGACTAGAACATGCTAGGTCAGCTGGAGAGTCAACTTGATTGGCTAGAGAGATGCCTAGAGGGTTTTAAAACATACTGGTGGGTGTGTCTGGGTGACCTTCATGTGATATCTGCTCTCTGGCCCCTTCCTCTCTGGTCCTGTTCCCTTGTCCTGCTGCCCAGCCACTGTGAAGCAAGCAGCTTTGCCCCATGCCAACCCCTACCATGATGTCCCTGTCTTAGAGCCAGCCAATCACAGGCTGAAACTGAGAACAAAACTAAACTTTTCACCTTTAAGCTGTGTATGCTGGCTATTGGCTTCCAGTGGTGAAAAGCTGGCCAACACAGAAATAGCAAATTTGTGAAAGCTTTAGTGCATTTGCTGCAAGACCTATGCTTCTGTTAGCTCTCATGAGAACAGTCACATTTCTGTATCCCTGCGTGCCTTATCCTGGGGGCATCAGTGTGTGTGACATCTGCCAAAGCAAAGCCATGGGAGTGACTCCCTGTGTAATTATTAGACATATGTTGGTGCATAAAATATTGGGGGCAGAGTCCTCTGTAAAAATGTCTGTTTGGTAGGTTAATCTTGAAAACTAAAAGGATTTTTCTTTTCATGTATCCAGCTATATTTTACCATGCCTAGCTGTCAAGTTCCCTGATCACTCA
The DNA here is from genome assembly GCA_004027165.1 of Ctenomys sociabilis. Lineage (NCBI taxonomy): Eukaryota > Metazoa > Chordata > Mammalia > Rodentia > Ctenomyidae > Ctenomys > Ctenomys sociabilis. The sequence goes on from PVKA01010726.1 coordinate 50,133, forward strand.
AGAGAGATAAATGGTCGGCATGTGAGGTAAATCACACATATACAAACACCATTTGTTTGTTTTGTTTTGGTATTTAACCTTTTCTGCTTTTCCAAAGAACACATGAATTCCAGTGCCCCTCCCCTATTTTTCATACACCACTTAGTTGCCATAGCAATACTTTGTGATCTTGAAATTTCTCTAGGATGAAACTGGTCAGGCCTACTTACTGCACCCCCAAACTCTGTATTGGTCTCTAGACTCAAGGATTTCTGGTCTCTTAATTGTTCACACAGTTCAGATTCCAGCATATATGGAATATTAATTCCTTATTCTATGATTTTGCTGTGAATCAGAGCTCTCAGGTCTGAGGGTGATAAGGAGACTTCAGAGTAATGCAGACAGACGCAGAGAGAAGCAGCACTTAGTAAATAAATCATGGATCAGTGAGACAAGGAAGAATTCCTCGGCTCAGGGCTGTGACAGGCGATGCTCAGTGTGACTGATATGAAGCAAATTTTGTAAAATATCTCTTCAATTTCAACTAGAATTATAGGCAATCTTAATCCAAGCCAGAGGAGTCATATATTTAGATGTTTGTTGTATTCTTCAGACTATAAAAAAGAAATTTCTAGCTCTCTGGGTTGCAAAAGAGGCTGTCTTAATGTAAATAGATGTACTGCTTGCTTGTGCAGTACCCAGACAGAATGAAATAGAAGCAGAACAGTACGGGTAAGGCAAGAAGCATCCTTCCCTGTGTTAATGTCAGCACCTCCTTCCAGAGCTTCATCTCAGTCATTTGTGGGGGCTCGTACCGACACACTGAGCAGATATGATGCTCAGTTAGTTGACAGATGGAGCTCCCTGTAGCTGCACTAACACTAACATCTTCTGTTGTCAGCTCAGTCAATGAGTTAAATGCTTATTGAGCACTTATAGCACACAATTCCATACTAGGCCGTCAGAGTCTGCTGCAAAGACCCAAGTCCGTCACAATATTAAAAAAATCACTACCTTCAATCTGAGATTACCCATGCCCCTCCTGTAAATTTAGGGAAGCACAGATGCACAAAATACTTAAATAATTGTAAACCATCATTTGAGCTATTAGCTTCCATTCTTCCCCCCCGATCCTTACTGGCTAAGCCTTAATTTGGAGCTATTAAACAGGAAACAAAACAGAATGGTCTGATTCTTCACTTTTTCTTTTCCATGTACATTGTTTGGGGCAGAACCTGGTAAGAAACAGTTTGGTAGGTAGTAGAGGGAAAAAGTCAAAAAAGGGTCTAGGCAGTGCGCAAAGGGAACAGAGATCTAAGGTTACAGCCACATAACAGTGAGAAGGCATGAGAGCTCAGTGGGTTTCACAGCTCAGAGAGAAAGACAAATAGTCTAGCATGGATAAGGATCACGTGACAAATGTAATTCTTTTTCCTTTCTTTTTTAGAAGATCAACTTAGCATTTCTTATTCTTATCTATGTTTAGTAACTGCGAAACAAACTGATGGGCCGACCTGATAGCTCAGCGTACTAAAGCACCTACTTTGGCGGAGTGCAATAGCTAGGGTTTTGTCCCTGGCATGCTGTGCTGGCTCCCCACGGGGCTTGCTGAGATGGCAACTGAGGCGGGGCATGACAGTGCATGCTTGTAATCCCAGCACTTGGAAGGCTGAAAACAGGAGACTCACCACAAGTCTGGCCTATGTAGTCAGACCTTGTAGACCCTGTACCAAATACCAGAAAACAGAACAATAACAACAACAACAAAAATAACTGACCTGAGGTTCATATATTCTATGCCAGATAATCTTTTATAAACAGAATTTTTATTATTAAATAAAAAGAGCCTCCTCACCATAGACTAAAGAAGTTATGAACACCTGTAAGGACACACTTTAGTAGGTTCCTGACTTCTGAATTTCAGGAAGTGTCAGTGTGAGGTTTAATGAAGATTTATTTGGTAGAGTTAATTAAGGAAAAACAGGAAAAAGATTCCAGCTTGAGTAAATGCAGGGGCTCACTGCCACAAAGCTGAGATGGGCATGCGTACAGAGCATAAGGTCCAGCTGAGAGGGGCAGGGTCCAGGCAAGCGTTAGTTAGGCTGTTTCCAGAATTCAGGACCCTGCATGGCTTGAGAGGCTCACATGAGGCGGTCACCCTTGCTCAGGAGGGGCCGCCACTCTTCTAAGGGGGCTAACTACTCCTGCCGCTGGAGGGGCAACCTCATCATGGGTGTTCTACGTGTCCTGAAGCCCAGATGATTGTAGGTTTGGAAATTGCCAGGAACTGCCAAAAAGGTGCCTGCAAGTGGACATTGTGACAATTAGCAGTTAAATGTTTCTGTAAATTCTGAATATTGCTTTAGTTAGTCTTCCTTTGGTATATTTGGTCTTGAAGAAGGATGAAACAGGCTAATGAATTTAGGACTAATAAATCTCATAATATAGACACTTCTTAAGTAATAACAGGCCTGCACGCAGAGCTGAGCAGGGATTTGCTCCAAAGCGTGAGGTAATAAGAGAGACATATAAATGAAGGCAGACTTACTGTCCTTAACCTGCTTTCAGTTACCACTGAACCCCTGCAGATGCAGCCTCTGCATCCCTCTTACAGACTTAGAGAGCCTGGTTTGTTTAGCTGTGTCTATTGGCACGGTCTCATCTTTATGTAGCTTATTTACTTACAATTAAATTTATAACCTAAAATATTATGCATATTTTACTTACACTATTGTACATATCACTTACAAAACCATTATTTTCAAGTCAATGTAAAAATTATAAATTTAATTGACTATCTTATAATTAGGGCTTCAACAAAATATTGTTATTTATTAATTAAAAAAGACTGGTGATAGATATACTTAATGCATAGCATATTTAATTTCTCATCTTAACCTAAAGCACTTAAAAGGATATCATGATCAGCAAGTAGAAAGATAGTAAGTTTTAAATGAAGGTGACAAAGGGACTATAAACTTAAGACATGAGGCAGGTTTGGTTAGTTATTACGACTCTACCCTTTTTTTGCGGTCTTTTTATGCGGTCAAGCCTCTGAAGAGTTCTTGTTATTTAAATTTTAATGTTTTTAAAATGGCATAGAAATGATACAATTACTACTCAATTATGCACTTTTAGGGCAATTTCCAGGTAATTATTTCTTTCCGTCTAAAATAAAATGAGTAAATTTGGCTGTGCCTATAAACCTAGCCACAACAAGAACAAACTCTTTTATTTCCAGTTACCTGCCCTGGGAAAGAGAAGAGATCTGAAAGATGGGGGACAGTTTCTATTAAGTGCTGAGGACCAGGGACAGGGAGGCCAGGAACAGAGGAAATGCTGCCCAAGGTGTGAAGGCCCCGCCTTGAACCTCCCCTCTTGTCAGGCTTATATCTTGATCTCCTAGAGCCTGCTGTGCTCCTATGCCGGCTTCTGAAAGGTGAGGGAGTGGTGGGCCCAGAGCCAAGTGTGCTGCTAGGAGCTGGGGCCCAGTGGGAAAGTGTGGGCTGCCGGGTGTGGTGCTTATCTTGGGCGCCTGGTGGCTCGCTCTCTCCACCTTCAGCTCTGCTCAATGCCTCCCCCTTCAGGGAACTTTCTCAGGCATCCAACCTAACTCTTTTTTTTTTTTTTTAATCTTGCCTCCTGATTTCCCACACAACTTCCAAACTTCTGACATATTACAAAAGGTGTCTGCTGCTTCTGTCCCCAAGCCCACGAGCATGTCAGCGCTGCGGGGACACCGTGCTTACTTTGTTTCTTCAGTGCTGTATCACCACTGCATACAACAGTGCCTGGCACAGAGTAAGATTCTTGGTGAATATGAACGAATGGAAGAAAATAAAGAGATAAAGGAGATGGTCAGTGACCAAGTGACACTCTCCAGGACTCCAGCGGGAAGCAGGCCCAGACACCCTAGGATGGCTGGGTCCTTGCTGACTATGGGCAGGCCCGGGTGGCTCTGCCTCCCTATCCAGCCACAGGGCAAACTCTCAGGAAAGGAAAAAATGGTTTCAGTTAATGAAAATAGCCAAGTAAAACAAGCCTTGTCCACAACAGTTAGTTATGTGCTCGCTTAGGAATGCAGGGCGCAAGCATCACAATAATCCATGCTTGCCACCCTGCTGCCAGAGTCACAGATTAGGTGCGTGTGGTGGCACACAGCTATAATCCCAGCACTCAGGAGGCCAAGACTGGAGGATCCTCTTGAACTCCAGATCAGCCTGGACTACAAAGGCCAGCCTGAAAAATAGCAAGAGCCTGTCTCCAAAGGACAAAACAAAACAAACTCACCAATTAGAGAGAGACCTGAGTTTCTAAAGCCTGAGCAGCACGTGAGCAGGCCCTGCTGCAGACAGACTAGGATGGGGTTTCCAGAATTTCCAGTTCTCCATGCTCCTTGCTGGAGAGAGTGCTGTTCTTGGCCCCACAATGCTCTCCCTGTGAGTGCTGATTCACAGCCACTGGGCTGCTGCACATACAGAGACTAGGACGCAAGTCAGTCAGCAGGGGCAACAGAAGCCGTGGGTCAAAGCCACTGACTAAGCAACCTGCCATTGGTCAATTACCCTCTCCCATGAAGAGGTGCCACTGATCTAGTTTCCTATCATAAATGTCTATCTGGGTACATGAGCTGCTGGTTAAGTGCAGCCTGCTAAGATATCCCGTGTTACTCCACAGCTACTGGTGCCTAGGAGATCTCCTTTTCTCTTAATAATGTCACAGAAGAGGCAAATGCAGTTCCTGACAACATAATGTTAGTTTCACCAAAACGTGTCTCTTTGAACACTCAGCTAGTTATACAGAGCTTCAATTGCATGGATTTTCTTACTGAAAAAAACAATAGCTGGGCTGAAGGAAGTTAGAGGCTTCATACTGTGCTGAGATATACAATTCTGCTTTTGGTCGTCCTGCTCACCATCTTTTCCTCAGAGTTAAGAAAAGAAAAATTGTTTGGGGGAACCATTTTCATTCCCCATTTAAAGAAACCAAATGAGCACTGGTTTCTCTTGCCTTAAGCCCAAGACACATTTTTCTGGATTCCAATTCAGCATCTCTGATATCTGGAAGAGCACAGGGCCAAGGTAGCCTTGGGCCATGAAGAGACTGTCTCTGAGCTGTCACCCTGGCAACAACCCCATAAGGTCCCTGCTGGATGTAAAATTGGAGATTTCTTACAATACCTACCATCATTTTCCCCTCTGTCTTGACAGAGGACTTCGTCGGCACATGCAGCCTGTCAAGAAGCTTATTCTGAGTTGTCACTGGTCTTATATATCAGGTGAAGCTGGGAGGAGTCAGCAAATAAATAGTTAAATGACAAATGCCATGACAAGAATTGTATGCAGAATGCACAGAATGGTGCAAGGGGGACATTTCAGTAAGCCCAGGGAATGACTATAGACTAGAGAGGCATTCCTACAGGGTGATGTCTAGAAGCAAGAATTACAAAGAGTCAGGTATGGTAAAGTGACATATCCCTCTAACCACAGGTACTTGGGAGGCTGAGGAAGGAAGACTATAAATTCATGGCTAGTCTGGATAACTTATTGAGAGCCTGTTTCAAAATTAAGAAAAAGACAGGAGCAGGGACTGGGGATGTAGCTCTATGGCAAGTGTGAGACCATGGGTTCATTCTCCAGTACTTTAAAGAGAAAGCGAGCCAGTAAAAAGGAGCAATGAGAAGGGCAGGATCAAAAGGCTTCAAGGCATAGGAGCAAGAGAGGGCAGGACCCATGCAAAATTCTCAAGAACTCTCGGGAGATGTGGTACATGTGGGCTAGATAACCTGGTGCAGACACACCAGACAGCCTGTGCAGGCAGGTAAATCAGAAAATGCTCAAATGCTTCAGGCAAATATCCACAAATCCTCTTGTGAAGAAGTGTGGCCACAATGGACTGGTGGTAAGTGGTGATGGATGGGTGTGTGGGCACAAGGGAGGCTGGGCTGGAAGCCTAAGACCTGGCAGCAAGTGAAACTACAAAGGTGCAACTATGCTAATGACACCGAGACAGCAGCGGGGGACTGAGGAGGCAGTGCTGCTGGATGGCAGATGGCGGAGGGGTGGATGAGGCACGCCACTGAAGGAGACAAGAATCACAGCTCAGGTGACTTGATTGGGAAGGGGGAGGATAATGGAGCTCCACTTCAGATGTCTGGGTTTGAGATGCACATGGAACGCTGTTAGATGGGGCAGTGGGAAGGGGCATGGAGTGCCTGAGTAAACGGAACACTGAGAACATTAAAAGAGAGTGGGTAGAGCTACTAAGTTGCCCATTTGCTTCAATCTTCATTGGCAAGAAGACTGGCCTACAAATTAGAAATGGCAGAACAAACATAATAAAGAGAAAATTGAAGTCCCAAATAGGTGAAGTGAAAGAAAGAGTATCTAGTCAATTTAAATGATTTCAAGTCCCCTGGCTCAGATGAGTTACACCCCAAGCCTGCTGAAAGAAATTGCAGATGTAATCTCTGAAACACGACTGGCAATCGGTAAGAAATTGTGGGGACTTTAAGGAGTGCTGGCAGACAATGGAACGACAACTGTTTTCCACAATTTTAAAGTGAAGAGGGATAGATTATCATGGGAAATATACAAACAAGTTCTACATCATCGATGGCAAAAATCCTAGAATAGCTTATTAAACAGATGCTTGATGAACAGTTAATACACACAGCTGAGAAGGGAAGAAGAGATGCTGTTTGTAGCTTGGAAGCATTTTATTTGTATAGTGGTTTATCTGGAATGGCTGCGGTTGGCCTTTTACCCTTCCAAAGCACAAAGCAAGTTATCTTGGCCTGCAGTCTGAACGAAAGGCTTCTCTGCCTCTGACTTGTTGCCCATGGTAATCAGCCTGTGATGTGGCCCTTGATTAAAAGGGGTTGACACTTTAAATGAAAACACTGACATCTGAAGCAGCCACGCAGTCCAGCACCAATCCAGGGTGCCTGAAGAACCGTAAGCTGCCTCAGCCTAAACATCAGCAAACCTGCGCCCATTTGCCTTCTGCTTGACTCACTTTTATGTTAGTTCTCTTTTTGTACAGACTGCCATTAAAAAGAGATCAAGAAACAACGAAGCAGTGTAGCACAGCATAATGGAGTCGGGTAGCCATGCCCTGCCAAAGCCCTACCCCGGGCAGCTGTACACAGGCAGGCAGACACTTCCACAGGGGCCCGGCTTCCCAGGCCTCCTTGCAGCCCAGGCAGACACAGCAGCCCACGTGTGGCCCAGGTGGCCCCACGGCACTAAGTACACCCTTTGGGTGATGTCATCATGCTCATGCCTAAAAATGACCCAATTCTGTAAATCAAGAAAACTCAGTGTTCCTTTCTTAAAAGGAAATAAAATTGAATAGCAATTTACAACCCCAAACACAAAGGTCATAAGATTTTTAACTAGGCTTTGTATTCACGTTTGTTGTAGTCATCCATAAAATCTTTTATTAAAGTTGGAAGTGACTTTTCACTTTATATATCCTCTCTTGACATGATCCTGTGTTTCTAACTAATATAAACTAGATTTGAGAAGAGGGTACGTCATTCTAGAGAAAGGCCCTTTATCTGCCCCCACAAGTCTAATTCTGGTGCATCTTCCCACCAGAAAATCCGAATAATCACCTGATCCCCACTGTTCCTTCCTTTCCGCCCCCAACCCCTTCCTGATATTTATAGTAAGAACAGCTGAGTTTCTTCACTGAAGTTACTGAGGTCATCATTTTGCAAAAATACAATTTTTGTGGTAGTTTCCATTTTAAAACTAGTGAATGACAAGAAATCTTACCGTATCGACCCAATCATGTATGGCTGTGCCAGCTGAACCACAATCGCACCACTTCCTAGCTGGTGACATGTGTAGCCAGAGTCCCAGTCGTAATTCTTGGTGTCCCCATTCAGCAAGGCATTTCGGCTCCGACTGACGCCTTCGATCACACTGGCACAGTCGGCAATGGTTGCCACATTCTCTGTGGGAACTGTGAATCCAAACAAGATTTGGCATCAAGATAAGAGAAGCCAAACATATCCCAATAGCATGCTCAGGACAAAAGTAATTAATTACTATCTTAAGTCAACAATAAAATGGAAATTAGAATATCTTGATTATCTTCTAAGAGGTTTCTATTCCAAATAAGTTAAAAAAAAGAGACCTGAGTTTGAAACAATACAAACTATATGTAGCAACTAACCCTAAAGTATTTTATTATAAAGAAATATTACAGCCTACAAAATGCAGAATACATAAATACATTGTTGTAGAATAGTACTGCAATGAGAGATTTCACAGCCATTGGGAAGACAGAGGAGAGGGAAGGAAGGAGAGAGAGAAAAGAGAGGGAAGAGAGGGGAGAGGGGGAAAAAGGGGAGAGGAGATGGGCAGAGGGGAGAGGGGAGAGGAGAGGAACATGGAGAGGGGAGGAGAGGGGAGAGGAGAGAGAATTGAGTATGAGCTACTGGAGACTGATCCCAGGCCCACATGTGTGCTGGGTAGGGAAGCTACACCTCACCCCAGCACCAAGATTAATGAGTTACAGCGTACACATACGTTGGGCAGAAAATTCATAAAGCAAAAAAGTAACCCAGAACACAGCACCAATTCCTTTTCGGAATATACAGTTGGTCTCAGCCATGATTCATTTCCTTCTTGTGTTTAGTATTCCGTGCACTGCAACACATATGCTTTTCCTTTGTTCATGAACTGCTGTATCTTGCAAAAACAGCTGTGTTTTGATTCTGAGTCTCTCCATACTTCAAACCACATAAATCAGCTCATTTTTAAAGTCAAGAGCTTCCACCAAATGATGGTTCTCAACATGATATTCTCTAAACAGTGAGAAGAGAGTGACAAAAATAAGGCCATCTTCAGTCCCAAAGCCTTGTCTGTGCATTTAAGTTATTCAACAATAATCCACAATTTTCTTTAAATATTTAGGTCATTTAATTAAAATTTACAATGGTAATCTGCTATACTTTTCAGAGAGCATATTATACTCTCTGAGAAGGAAGAGGGTGACTGCTAGCACCAGCATCCCAGAATACTTCCAGCTTTCTAATGAAGCTGAGTGAATAATCTGATGTGTACCCTGTCAGTGGTGCATTTGCTTCCTAAAGCTGGACAGGCCTGTACTTAAGCCTTCATCTCACACCTTCCCTAGCTGCCCTACTTGCTGAAAATGAGGAAGGAAGGGGTGGGAAGCAGTAAAAGGATGGGCTTCTAGTGAGGGATCTGCAGACTACAAGGCCCAGCTCCAATGTAACAAGAGAGCGCAGGTGGCATTTCCTGTTCAGACAGTCTCCTGCCAGAGAAAGGGGCTCAAGAGAACAGCTCCCTATGACTTCGTAGCACAACAGATTTAAAGGACTAACTACAGAGCCAAGTTCTGACACCAGAAAAGAGGTGGCACTCTGTGATTTAGAAGCGAAAACTTAAGGAAAGGGCAGATGCCCGGCAAATTGAGCTGAGACATAAGATGACACCCCAGGCAAGCTACACACAGTAACAGGCAGTACCCCGTCCTTCAGGCAGCACACAGTTATTTTCCCCTTGCAGTTTGCATTTCGCCAGCAGAGTAGCTCTGCTCACTGTGCCACTGTGTTTCTTCAACCACAGCAGCAAGGGGAAGAGAATGAGCTTCATAGTGGCTCTGCACTAGTCAAGACAAGCCATGTGGCTTTACCTGACATCACAGGGTTGAGTGGAGTAGGGAGAGCAAGCCTGTTGTGTGCACAGGGTGAGGGACGGGCTTGTGGGGCACGGAGCTGACTGGACCGTAGAATAGTCCACTGACGAACTGAAAGCTGAAAGTGATGTTGGGAGGTGAAGCCTGCTCAGAGGTGGCTCACTGGGGGCGTGGCCTGAGGGGTCAGTCTCACTCTCTCCTCTCTTGATGTCTCTCAGCGTCCTGCCACCATGTCAGAGCAACCCTTCTCTGCCATGGCCTTCTGATGAGTCACCCTACCTTGATCCCAGTCATCTGTGGACTGAAACGTGTACAAAATGTGAGCCCAAATAGTGAATCTTTTCTAAATTGTGGCTGTTGGTACATATATATTCATATACATATTTATGTTCATGGCTATGGGTTATTTTCAACTATCACAGAACTTAACATATTATCCACCAAAATAACTAAAACTTCACAATTGCAACCAATTTCTCAATACCCTCATTCTTAGTAATATCAGATAAGTATGAAGAGAGACATGGAGACTCAGAGACAGAAACAGACAAACAGACCAACCGACCAACCAACTAACTGACCGTCTGTCTGTCTGTCCATCTTGGAGATGAAAGCAGTGCTTCTTATAAGCTGGGCAAGTGCTGAACCACTTCCCTAGCTTTTCGTAACTTGCTGAGTTGCCCAGGATGGCCTTCCCCTTGTGATTCTCCTGCCTCAGCCTGACCAGTAGCTGGGAACACAGACATGAGCCCCTGTGCCTGGCTGACGTGCTGTTAGACACCTAGTCATACCAGCCAAACCAGGGATCTCTTGCCATCTCTCCTGCACTACCAATTTTTCTCTTTTGTCTATTTTTCTATTATCTTTATATCTTTTTTTTTTTTTTTTTTTTTTTTTTGGCAGAACCGGGGATTGAACTCAGGCCCTTGCGCTTGCCAGGGAAGCACTTATTCCACTGAGCCATCTCCCCAGCCCTCTATTACCTTTATAATTGATTTGCAGGATGTCAATTTTTTTGTAGGCCAACAGAGTGAGATGCATTATTTAGTCCCTTCCTTCATGATTTTTGCTTTTTAAAAAAAAACTTGTTTAGAAACTCATTCCCACATCAAATTCATAAAGATATTTTCCTATGAAAGTTTTGGATTTTATTTTCATATTTGGTTTTTAATCTACTTAGAATTTATTTGAGAGATAGGGATTATTTTCATCTTTTATTCATAAAGATGGCAAATTTCCCAAGTACCATTTAATGAACAACCTTCCCCATTAGTTACTTTAGTTACATATAAAGTTCTCGTATATATTCGCATCTCCTTTTAAAATTTGTATTCTGTTTCACTGATTGATTTGCCTTGTTCTGTGCCTTTACCATGCTGTTTTACTTTTGTTTTTTTAAGTGGAACTGGGGATTGAACTCAGGCCCTTGCACTTATCAGGAAAGCACTTAGTCTCCTGAGCCATCTCCCCAGTCCCTTCCATGCTGTTTTAGTTACTATAATTTTACGGTAATGTTAAAATCTTGGGGGCCGGGTAGATGGCTCAGTGGGTTAAGTGCAAGCGCAAAGGGCCTGAGTTTAATCCCTGGTTCCACCAAAAAATAAAAAAATAAAAAGAAAATCTTTCCTCCCTCTTCTTCTTTCTTGCAAATTACCTTAGATATCCTTGATCCTTCTGGGACTTTACATTTTAGGTTTTCAAATATATCTGACATTCAGATTTCCATAATATATCTTCTTCATTCCAAATATGTTTATTTGTATCTTTCATGTTCAATCCTCTATAGGTTTGTCTACTTTAACAGGGCTTTCAAAGATATACCTAATCATACCAGCCAACATTTTTTTTTTCTTTATTTCATTGTTCTTCTTTCTGCTTCTTTGGACTTACCTACTTCTACTTGAAGTGAATGTTTAGATCATTAATCTTCTTTTTTAACAGTATGTTTGTCTATTAAACTTCACATTTAACTCTTGCTTTACCATTATCTTCAGGTTGCAGTACATGGTACACAGTGTCTTAGAGTGTTGGTCAGATACTATACGCAATGTCTGTGTAGATGAGCTTTTCGGATACATGATATTTCATCTTATTTTTTTATTGGTACTGGAGATGGAACTCAAGACCCTGCGGCAGGTGCTTAAGCCACTGAGCTACCCCTGGCCAATGATACATGATATGCTATTTTATTTTATTTATGTATTTGGCATAGGCTCTCACTACACAGCTTGGACTCATAGTGATCCTATTTTCAGCCTCCCCAGCACTGGGATTACAGGCATGTGCCACCACCCCTGGACTCGGTCACAGGCTCAGCATGCTTGGGGGCATGGGGGGGTTAGCATGTGGTGCCAGGGATCAAACCCCAGTTCCTGAGCTTGCCTAAGTGGGCACTTAGTTTGCTGATCTATTTCGCCAGCTCAATACTTGATATTTTAACAGATGAACATTTCTAAATATTTTCTAATTCCCATTATGATTTTTTATTCAGATACATGTTTTTAACTTTCTAAGCTTTTTTTGTTGTTTTATGAGTTTTAAATATAATGTACACAAAAACATGTGGGCTGTACAATATTAACTTGGCAGAATCTGAGACATGTCTTTCAGTTGAGATGGTCTGGTCTAATTTTCATGTGTTCACATAATTTTCGTAGTTTCTATCATCATTAACTTCTAGTTTCATTGTACTATAATCTCTAGTAAGCATGAGGCAGTTCTGATTCTTTTGCATTTACTTATGCATGTTTTATGGGCTAGCATGTGGTCTGTTTGGGAGGAAGCCTCGTGTGCTACTCAGATGTGGCCTCTGTCACTGTTGGGTAGAATACTCTGTAGACACCAATTAAATCCATTTGTACAAGGGCTTGGTTCAACTCTGAAATTTCTCCACTGTTTTTGTATCTAACTGATCTGTCTATTCGTGATAGTACATTACTCAGGTCCAACACTATAACTGTGTTTTTCTTTATTGGATTTTGTCCAGTGGCATTTTGTTTTATGAAGTAGGGCCAGTGTTCGGTGCATACAGTGGTACTTCAGTTCATCACCATTTTGTTTGCACACAATTTAGTTTGCAAATAGCTGTATTTGGCAAAATTTTGTTTGTTTGTGACTTTTGCATTGGGTGAACATAACCACGGCCATCAATCCCCAAAGAATACAAACATAGCTATCTTTTCCAGAATGATGGAATGAATTAAGTTGGTGGAACTGAGGTACCACTGTATATATTTATAATTATTATCTCTTCTGGTTAAATTGTTCTCTTAACCCCTATGTAGTAGTGACCTTCTTTGCCTCTTCTGGACAGTTCTGGCTTGAAGTCTACTAGCTCTGAAAATAGGTTAGCCACTCTAGATATTCTTCAGTTTCCCACTGCATGGAATATTGTTTTCCATTCTTTTCAATTTTCAATATCCAAATCAGTAGGTCAACCTGACCTGACTTGACAATTATGAGATTTAGAATCTATCTCTTCTCTTCTCTCTTCTCTTCTCTTCTCTTCTCTTCTCTTCTCTTCTCTTCTCTTCTCTTCTCTTCTCTTCTCTTCTCTTCTCTTCTCCTCTCCTCTCCTCTCCTCTCCTCTCCTC